>VUYV01000008.1:8386110-8543615 GCA_008711295.1 Anarhynchus alexandrinus | reverse complement strand
CGCGTGTGCGCGTGCGGTGCGCGGGGGCGGCTCCCCCCCCCCGCCGCGGTCCCGAGCGGGGAGAGCCGCCGCCAGCGCCGGGGAAGGCGATCATGGTGGGGCAGGGATGGCCCCGCTGAGGCACGTCCGGCCCCGCCGGTCGGCCCCATTGTTGCGGAGACAGCGAGTCGCTTAATCTCCCGGTAATGCTCCGGACGGCGCGGGGCCGCGGCTGGGGGGGGCGGGGGGGAGAAGAAAAATTCCTGTCGGCGGCGTGACCGTGCCTCGCCGGAGGTGGGCGAGAAGCGGGGCGAGGGAGCCTGAGGAAACTTGGGGAGAGTTGGTTAGTTGGGGGAAGCTGCCGGTTCCACCAGCCCGCCCGGTAAAGCGGCCCCCCCCCGGGATCCCCCGCCCTCGGGTCGCGGTGGCGGAGGGCCGGCGTCCCGCGGTGAAGTGCTGCCTCTCTCTCTCTCTTTCTCCCTTGCCGCAGGAGGCGATCGGAGGAGCGCAGGAAGATGAATTCCCAGCAGCAGAGGATGGCCGCGATAGGGACGGACAAGGAGCTGAGCGACTTGCTGGACTTCAGCGCGGTAGGGTCCTGCCCCGGGGCTGCCGGGCGGCGGGGCAGGGGCGGCTCGGCGGGGTCTGCGCCGCCGGGCCGGACACCTGAACTTTGATGTAATGTCTAGACCTGCAGATTTAATACTGTAATGCCAGCTGGGTCAATTGGTTTAACTGGTTAAAATCAGGCTGACCCAGCGCTGGCATAATCTAATAATTAACGTTTGTTAAGCTGGCGTGTGGCACCGGTACTTTGGCTTTTTTATTTTTCTTCTTTTATTTTTTTTTTAAAGAAGCCAAAAGAAAATCGTGGGAGGTGTCCCTGCCCATGGCAGTGGGGGTGGAACTAGATGATCTTTAAGGTCCCTTCCAACCTAAACCATTCTATGCTTCTATGAAAATTTGATGCCCGTAAACAACCAAGGTTATTCATTGGTAGCTTGTACAGTAATTTTGGCATAGAAAATTTTAGGTATTTTCTGTGTGATACTCTTAACAGATTTCAAAAAGGTGTTTGATTTATAAACATAATAGAAAACTACTGCCTCTCAAAAGCTGTCTTTACCCAGTGACTTTAAACTCACAGATCAGCAAGAAATAGATTTTAAGTAGCAAAATTTAAAATACAGAACTACTTTAAGTTGCCCTCATAGTAGTAGGTCTCCTTTAATTTTTTTTTAAGTTGTTTGTGTTCACGTAGAAAAGAGA
The DNA here is from genome assembly GCA_008711295.1 of Anarhynchus alexandrinus. Classification (NCBI taxonomy): domain Eukaryota; kingdom Metazoa; phylum Chordata; class Aves; order Charadriiformes; family Charadriidae; genus Anarhynchus; species Anarhynchus alexandrinus. Next base: position 8,542,367 of record VUYV01000008.1, on the reverse strand, counting down.
TTTTAGCGATATTAATAAATTGCAAGGAGTACTTTAGCTTGTTGGTTTTATGGGTCTAAAAATGCATCTTGCATTCAGTTTATTTTCTAGCAGAAAAATGGATCAAATGATCGTTTCCTATTAACTTTTTTTAAAGTTTTCATTTATAATTTAGCATAGAGTTTCAAAGCCAATTTACACGCATCTTTTTCCTTGTTTTACAGATGTTTTCCCCACCTGTTAATAGTGGGAAAACCAGACCAACGACGCTGGGAAGCAGCCAGTTCAGTGGATCAGGTAGGATGCATCTGAGATACATAAAGTTCATGTGACTAGGTCTTGATGTTTTAGCTTAGTCTCCATGTGCTGGAAGTATGGTAATCTTTCATCTCTACATATTCTCTTAAGACATTCAGATTAATTAGAGATGTGCTGTTTTGATCTGACTTTATAACACAGTTTGTTATCTTTCACCACAGTTTTCTTCTATATGCCTTAGACTACTTGCCCCAGACCAGTGTAGTGTTAAGTATCTCTAGTCAGACTGACGTACAAGTTGTCTGTTTATCTGTGATGTTAAAGATGAATGGCTTCTTTGTTTTTGTTTGTTTGATAAAATCAAACCTACCTGCTAAACTGAAGTATTTCCAAGCCCCTGTATGAAAGGGGAAAACACTTAAGTAAAATGCCAGATAATGAAATACTCCTGACTCAAGGGTATATTTTAAAATGCAGTTCTTAAGGAAAATGTAAAGCTAATAATTTTTTCTAGTACTGTGTAGTTCTCAAAGTCTTGACAAATAGAATTTTTTCATGTTGTACCTTTATCAGTGCATTTGGAAAACAGGTAACTATTTGCATGTTGCATGTATTTTGTGGCTTCTGTGTCTTTTCATTGAGGTCCACCTAATGGCTGTTTTCAGACACTTTTTAAGCTAAGCCTGTAATAGGAAATAAGTGCAATTTTTTAAGGTACCTTTTATCTTCTTGTAAAGGGTATATTTATTACTACTTACAAAAGAGAAATTAACTTTTTGATAACGTGTTTTGTTCTTGTTTATGTATGCTTATTTTAACTGAATACAGTGAAGTGATGTTTTTGTTTTTATGAATACAACAAAGTGATGCTTGTGTTTTAGTTAAGGTTAATGAAAATAAATTTTTAGGATGCCAGTAGAGGAGTGAAGTAGTTGCTTGAAGTTGTGCAGTAACATGGCCTGTTTGCCTTTAATATTGTCAGAGCTCTTACTTTGAGAGTCCAAATGACACCTTGCATTTTAGTGACACTTTAGAATTTTTCTTTTTAAAAGCATCTTATAACTTATGAATTGTATAATTTTCCAAACTCTTCTGAGATGATCTCCCACATTTAATTTAATGAAAACATGTAGCAAATGTTGTAATTGTAACATACTTGAAGGAGCATTTTGCTTTTTCTCTCCTAAAATATATAAGTGGTTTTGTCTTGTTCTTTGAAAGTACGTCAAGTTTAAATTGGCAATATTAAGACAGCAAAACTGTATACAATGGAGTTAATGTTTTTTTCTTTTAATACAATTATTCAAGGCAGTTGCTCCTCAAAAGTTTGTTTTAAATGACATTCAGGCAGCTAAAACTTACTGTGGGGAGCACAACCTGAGCATCTTGTCCCCCTTTCCCCTTGTTTTTCCTGAACGAGTGGGGTGATTTTCGGTTGAATAATAAAGCTTTCATTTTTAGTTTTAGCTCTTAGGTCAGTCTTTGGTAATGCCGCTTGCCCTATTTGTAGGTCATGTTTCCCCTTCTTTACTTGGATGGCTCAGAAAAAGGGAGAATGCCAGGAGACTTAGCTGTTTGGGAGAAACAGTGTTACTGACTCCTTGAATTTCTTTACCAATGTGGTGTATCATCACATAGATACCAATCATGAGCAATACACTGCAACTGTCAAACAAGCTACAACCTCAACTGAATTCCCCTTGGAAAAGATAGTGATATATAGTTGTGGGTTTTAATTCAAAACATTTCTGGTTGTAGAGATTTACTGGTTAGTGGGATTATATGCCCTAATTCTGGTAATGTTATGACCTAAGGCTTGACCTAGGGGGATTACTCTGCAGGAGTGAGAGATGACAAACTTCTATATTAGTTGTGTTCTGAGTCAGTGTTAAGTGTTGTAGAAAGACCATGGTAAGATCGTTGATGAAGTAGAGGCATTTAATTTCTAGAAACTTCACTTTCAATTTCTTGAAAACTTTTTCTTTTTTCTTTTTTTTTTTACTGCTAGAGGTCACTCTTTAAAGAGAAACATGAAAGGAGGAGGTATTTATTCCTTTGAGCTGTCTAATATGGAAAAGCACAGTATCACAGATTCCTAAAAAGTACTTTTTAAAATTTTTGCTTTAAATATGGAGTGATGTGACCTGTTACAGAGACTTGCTGTGATTTTGATGGCAATTACAGAAGTGAAGCTTGCTTTGGTATCTTTCCCATTAAACACAGTTGTTTTATTTTTCTGATGTCTTTACAAGCACACTAAAGGAAAATGTTTTCCTTTTCTTAGTTGGAATAAGAATGTATTTGTTGTTTGTTATTATAGAGACCCCTTTTTCTCATTTAAACTTAAACAAATCTGAAAATACTTTCCCTGCCCCCTCCCCCCAACCTATCAGTGATTCAAGATGCAGCCTAATGGCCCCCATCAAGTAGGTGAAAATCAATTGCTTGTCTTCGTGGCTTTTAAGACTCTACATTTCTTGGAAGTCTGATTTAGAATGATGGAATGCTCATGATGCATTTTCCTTGCCCCCCCCCCAGTTTAAAAGAACAGATAGTTGCTGTTCAAGGATGGTTATGTTCTGTTTTTCGGGTGTGGCTTTGTGAAGTGTTGGGAATACTAGGGTGTACGTTATTAATTCTGATGTAACGAGCTTGACCTGGTATAATTCTGCAATATTTCTGTTGATTATCTTGTGAAAATATATGTGTAATTGGGTTGATAATAATAAAATGGCTAATATGACTGATATCTATAGCTTGTAAGAAAATACTGTCATGGATTAACATATGAACGCTGTGTCTTGGTTAAAAGATAACTGAAGTCTGGTGTTGGGGCAGGCTTGCTTTCTGCAGGTCAATCAGTTATGAATGAAAGCTGGAGATGAAATAAGTGAACTAATCTAATATATCCTAGTATCTTATGACAGTAAGTCATGTAAGCTGCTGATAAAGTCAAATAACTTGGTCAGACTACTGGTGAAAATAAACATATTGGAAAAGTAACCTGATACGTAAATCAGTGAGTTAAGCTGCAAAATATTCCTTGTCATACCTGTTGTAATTACCTCTTGTTTAAAACAGAACTTCACATTCTTTTCTCCTCCAAAACCAGCTTGTGAAGATAAAGTAATTTCTGTCTTAGAAATTGTTGAGGGAGAAGGTAAAGGTCAGAGATATGCTCTGTAGGGCTTTTTAATCAGGCTTTTTTTTCAGATTTTATTTAAAATTAAATTTTTCTGTGTTGCCACTATGGTTAATAGCAGTGTTTATGATTTACAGTGAAATTTTGCTTTCTTTTCTTTTTGTCAAAACCACAAAATATATGCCAATACAAACCTGGATGGTTACCGATTTTTGCCCAATGCCCTTTATTTATCACAGTAACTCCATTAAAATCCAGTCACAATATTCAGGTGCCTGCCATAGGCAATAATAGTGCAGTTTTCCTAGGGCTCCCAGTAGGTTTTATCTCAATTTCAGTTTTTCTGCTGATTGAAACTTTTTTCATCTCAGGTGTGGTACCCTAAAATACACCCCCACCCCTTTTTTTCTTTACTTTTGCAAATAACTTTAGATGTTAAAGAAGAACATGTCTGAGACTATATTTTCCTATGTGGTTTACTATCTTCAATTTTTGTAGCCTTCTCATCATACCAATAGCATTATTTTCACATGTGGCTGTGCATGTATGTATGTGAGGTATCAGTCAGAAAGCTGAAGTGAGATAATGTGGATGTTTAAATTCTTACACCACTTTGTTTTCTGGTAAAGAGGTACAGTTCAAGAGCTAAGTCATCAAAATATGACGCTTCTCTTGCCTGTAAGATTCTTCTGAAGTTCACGAAAAATGAGTACGCACATTTGTGTGTGGAGAGCTTTTGGCACAACTCTTGTGTGTAGCCAAACATTCCTGATACTAGACCTACCTGCAAAAATACTTCTGAATGTATCTGTCTAGATATCACTTTGTATCTGTTTGGTCCCCTTTTATGCCTTTTCCACTTCTCTCTGCTAATATACTGGGTTTGTAAGGAATGGATTGGAGTAGGCCACTAATTAGTGGCTTGATGCAAAGATCATTTAAGTTGATAGCCTGCCATTAACCTGAGTGTCCCTAAATTAGGGCCATGTGTCTTGAGGCTGGACACAATGGCAATTCTTTAGCAGGTCTGTTAAGTTACCAAACAGTGTTTCCAGTATCAGCAAAACCTGACTTGGATTACTGTTTGTCACTCCCATGAACTCTTATTTTCTTTTTAGTTTTGCATCAGCAGTTCCTTGTAAAACAAACAAACAAAAAACCCCAACAAAATACCTTGTTGGAGTTACCTGGATGGGCAATGTTTTAAATGCTGTGTGTGTTAATCTACAGCAAGTGTTGAAGAGAAACGGCACTCTTAACTCTTGACAGCCAAATCACAGCCTTGGAGAAAACTGCAGAAAGGGGAGACTTTTTGTGTATGCAAATTAGTGCTCCCAACCTTTCGAAATACTTTTTTTTTTTTTTCTTCCTTTTTATCAGAACTGTGATTCCTAAGAAGAATCAGTTCTCTGATACCATTCTATGTGTGTTCCTGGTGCAGTCTCCCATTGAGGTGCAGGAAATTCCTAGTGCCTGCTCCTAATCCCTGAATTAAGGAGTTGATGAGTGATCTCATGTAGTCACATAGCCTGGTCCTACAATGCATTAGGTCATGACAGACTTTTTTAAATTAAAAAAAAAAAAAAAAAGTGGAAGGCCTATATTTCAGGAATTTGATCCATATTTCTGGTTTTGTCATCCAAAATATGTAATGATCCTGTGTGTTTTTGTTTGCTGTTCAAAATAAGATAAGCTTATTGTGTGTTAAATGCCAGAAATCTAGGGTGCTATCTAGCTCCATTAAAAGTGAACCTGCAGACCTGGTAACTTGGTATTTCATCTTGGGTCTCAGGGGTGCTAAATTCAGTCCTTTTCTGAAGCGCTTGGGAAGAGTTGTAGAAGCCTCATACTTGAAAGCAGAAAGGTGTCCATAGCTGCTTTCCCCGCTAGTTGTTTGTAGGGGAGACCCATGGATTACCCTTCAAATGGGCCAAACCCAAGTGAGCTGAAGATTTCAGTCTGGGTCCCTCACCCATTGCACTGAGAAATTTGGGAGGGTGATACAGTGCTAGTAAATACATGACTGCAGCTTGCCCATTAGCAGCCTGTCTCACTGTTGCTGTCTTTTTTCCTCCTCCCCTTCCCTTGCCTTTAGAAAGGTGGATTATCAGACGCTTACTCTATGAACAGCCTTGAAAAGTCCAGCTTATAGAGGGGCTAAGTAACTGCTTCCATATTCCTGCTTAAGAAAGAGGAGGGAGGAAAAAATGTTGGATAAATGGAGGGAACTCATAACCCAACTTTAAAGCAGACAGTCTCTTGCAAAGTGTTTGTGGTCACGTGGATGTTGAGGGTTTTTTGTGATTAAAAAAAAAAAAGGGGGGGAGGAGAAGTTACTGGAGCAGCTAGGTGTTCTGAATCTAGCTTGGTGAGCAGATAAGTAGGTGTTTGTCCATCATATGTTGCCGTTGGCTATGGTTTTGAAATGGCTGGTGTCACTTAAGGGGATGGTATGAACCGCATGTCAATTGGTCAGAAATACCTTGGTTTCTTCCAAATAGCTAATTTTAGAATTTTTAGTAGCATTTGGCCTGTCTTTTGTTTAGAGATACCCTTGACACTGTTAATAAGGGAAACTGTAACTTTTGCTCTATTGGCATGTGGAAAGCATTCTTTCAAAAAGTTAATGACATATTTCCAGCAATTAGTTTTCCCTGGGTGAGAGCAGCGATATGATCACTGTGTTGACAAGCACAGCATCTAACCTCCCACCCCTATATAAACGTTGCTGTCTCACAAGGCAGGGGACATCTTGGCAATGTTATTTCTGGGTGGCTTTGGAAGGTCTGGGGTGGCAGTAGTGCCTTGTCCTTCCTGATGTGGAACTGCTCAGTGTGGGGCACCTCCCACCATCACCCTCCACCCCAGCCAGTAGCTCTGCCGAATTTTTCTGATCTACTGTAAGTGCTGAAGAGTATCCAGATGTTTGGAGAGCAGGATGTAATGGCACATGGAAAGGAATATGATTTGGAATTGCCTGTTGCTGTATTTTTGGCTTTACCCAGAGAGAAGTGTTGATACCAATGTAAATAGGAAGACTAAAGGTTTGGGTGAAGTGGAGGAAGAATCCTGAAAAGAGACTGAGGAGAAATTGCATGTTACCTGAGGAATTCTTTTTCTTTAAAGAGAAATATAAATGAGATTCTTGTGTATCTGTGTGTCCTTTAATGGCAGCTGAGCTTGCACTCAGTCCCTTAATTACTGTAGAACTTTTATTATGTCTGTAGCTTTTGCTAAAGTTTGGGGTGTTTTGGTTTTGTTTGTTTGTGGTCTTTTTTTGGTCTTTGGCAAGAGAATTTCATGTTAAAAGCTTGTCATTCATACATATGTGCCAAAGTTCCCCTTCCCCCCACTTCTTTCCAGCTGTCACACAAAGAGGACTTAACCCCTTAGTCATTTTGCTATCAAGTTGATATGACAGCCGTTTGTCTCGGATAATTCTACTTTATCCATAGTTGAGCCTGTAGATGCTGTTGTATGAATTTTTATTAATCTGCTGTATACTGTACTATAAACTTGATAAACTATTTTCTTTCAGTTGCTAAAGGTATAGTGTAATTTTTCATGGTTGAAAATTGTGTGTATCTATTTATGAACAGAAGGATGTTTAAGGCACTAATATAGTACTATATCACTTAGTAAGATTGGAGTTTGTGGAGACTATTTTTAAAATTGAAAGATGTGCATAAACTTGAGTAGTTCACTAGACCTTGATCTGACTTCTCTTGACCACGCAGAGGCAGGGGGGTTTTTTTTGGTACTCTAATGTTGAAGGATTATGGCTTTGGGGAACAGCATTCAGCTTTTTTAGATTCTCTATAAAATTTCTTAAATTACTTGTAGAGCCAGATGTATCTGTGTGACATAATAAATAAGTCTTCTAAACATTTCCTTCAAAATAAATATTAATTTATCGTATTTGAAAATTCAGCTTCAGTAAATGACTTCACTGAATAAAGTATGTTCTCTAAAAAGCTTTTTTTAGAAGCATTGTCTATTTTAATGTTTCAGTACTTCTTCAGAAGTATATAGCAAAACTTGATTAGATTTGTGTGTTCTCCTGTGAGGAAGTCACTACATTTAAATAGTAAATAAAGAAATAAGAAACGGCACTGTTTTCTTCTGCATGTGAATTATTTGATGGAGGTTGTTATTGAACACTCATAACTAGTTTTAAATTGTGTATACACCTTAGTTGCTTTTTTGGGTTATTAAACATTGTAAGAGAAGGAGGGAAAGTATTATTTCAGTGTGTAATTATCATTCTAAGGGCAGAAAATGTGTTTTTAATATCTATTTTTTTCTGTCTTAAGTAGTGATGGTTGCTCCTTCAATTGTTGGGTTTTTATTAATATGAAAGTCTAGAAGTTGTTGGTTCTATTGTATGCCACAACCTGTTGATTTTTAAGTACTTGTGGACTCTTTAAATACTACAATTCATTATTTACTAGTGGTTTTAGGGGCAAGTTTTTTTTTTCTATTATGAGTCTAAGATGAGATAATGATAATTTTTTTTACTGTCTTGAATGAATGCCTTGTTTTTTCCAATTGTAAAACAAAGCTGTATTTGTAAACACAACATTCAAAAACATAAAGGACATACTTTTTTTGTGAAGATGTTAACTGAATACCAAGAATGATCAGAAAGAGCAGCTTTTGTTATATTTAATAATATCTCACTGTCTTCAGAGGATAATCAGGCTAAAATGTACCCAGTCAATCTTTAGGACTTTGTTAGATTCTTCTTGTGTGCTAGGGATATGTGTTGTGTGTGTGTTTTGTTTTTGTTTTGTTTTTTTTTTCTTTTAAGAAGGAAGGAGCTGAATTGCTTTAAGTGAAATAAACTTCATGTTCTTACAGATGTAATGCAGAAAAATCTTGATCACATCAAAATAATCGTTGCTGGTGTTTTAAAGGAGTAATTGGGATGGGGGGGTGGAAGAGGAAGAGACTTGATAAAAAGGGTTTACTTTCCAGCCCTGTTAGTAGGGTATTGCTCTCTAGGAATGCTAGTAAAACCTTAGTATAAAAAAACTAAGTAGAGTTTGTCTTGGACAGGGAAGTTGTACACTTCCATATTAGTGCTATGGAAAACTCCAAAAACTGCTCATGCTACAGAATTGCATTTAAAAAGAAGGTTAAGAGTGTACGTTTCTGGTATCACACACGGTTTCTCTTTATTGGTAAGTGGAAAATAGATAGATATTTTTACATATAGCTGACACTTTTGAGTTAATGATTTTTTTTTTCTGAAGTAAATCTAGTTTACTGTGGTGGACCTGATTTCTTGCTCCCGAAGTCCTACAGAGATTGCCTCTTTTGTTTTTTGTGAGCATGTTAAGGTTTTCAAGTCTGCTTTTTTTGGTGTTGCAGACTTGGTTTTTCCGTACCAGTTGTAGCTGCAGAAACTGTAGTATCTCTGTGTCTTTATCAGGCTGTTAGTTACGTGGAGTTTTAGTAGTAAGTTGAACCACTTGCTTTTGCTGTTCTCCTTTCCTTTGCATGGACAAAACCGCAGGGAACATTTTGTTTGTGCCTTGTCTCTGAAAGAGCTCTTTGCTGCTGATGAAGATGAAGCAGTGGTAACACAGAGAAACTTAAATTCATCTGGGTTGGAGTTTTATATAGAAGTGTATTCTGAGCCTTGATTTGTGAAAATTACATTTTAGATGGTGCATTTTTTCCCTTCTTAAATACCAGGATGAATAGGCAGAACCAACTGTTAGAAAAACATACCCAGTAAAACAAAGTCCAAATGTGGTCATTTCTAGATGTGTACATTTTGCAGGTAAAATACCAATGAATATCAGAGCATGAATGTGCATGCGTTAAATGAAATTGAGTTTAAACCGAAGTTTACCCTTTATTCAATATAAACAAGAACTTGGTATGTAGCATTACCTGGTGTCTGTATTTTAATATGTATATCACTGTCTTTGGAGAGGGAATTGATTTATAGTCCTCCCATCTTCCATGTTCAAGTTTTACAGACAAAATCTCTAGTTTATCGAATGATTCCAAGTCTTACCTAAAAGAAAAACTGAATGCACATTGGTGGCTTTTGTATGTACTATCTGCATTTCTAACATCTATCTAAAAGTCCAAAATTAACTATTGTTTTTACTTGAATGAGGCAATAAGAAGGGAACCAGACAGAGGAATTAACGAAACATAAAACTGAGTGTGATTCATACCTATTAGCATATAATGTGTGAGTCAAATGTAAAGAGTTTTATTTAAAATAACACTGCTTTGCAAACTTGGTTTCTCTAGTTCTGTTGGAAAACATATTTAAAGCTTAAAAGATGTAGATAAATCCATGATAAAGTTATTGAATTTCACATTTTGCATGCTGCAGGGATGTATTGTAACCAAGTATCTCTTGAATTTTCTAGTGTTGCATTGGTGTTAGTGGGATGCTGTGGAGGGAGATACATTAGGATTTTCTAAAGTATATTTATTTTTAGTCTTCTGTAGGAGAATGGAATTCATTGTTTATATTTTTATTTTTTGTTTATTTGAATGCAAGATACTATTGTCTTGGTGTTATCCCAAGAGCCATTGTGGCTACTCTGTGAAATGATTAAACCAGACAGCTTTGCTTGTAGGACAAACATTTTTTATATTGTGATGTTTCGATGATTTTCAATGCGACACCTATCCCGTTCCAGTTTCTTTATGCAGCAACTTCATGAGTCATAATCCTTGCAAAAGAACACAGCTTAAAATAATCGCTGATTGTTTCTTTGCAATTCTATTCACTGCCCACTGCAAATAAACAAGAGCAGCAACGACAATATCATTTAATCCTTTAATGTTTGCTTTTGACGTGCAAAACATTCTCTTGTAATAGAGAAGTAATCCATAAGGAGGGTAGCTGCTCTTTCATCTTCCTGAATGCTAAATGAAGCCAAGGCTTTTATGAAGAGATGGTGATTTAATGAAGATGACCGAGTTTTGGAGTAATGAAAAGCTTTTTTATATTTCTAAAAATGATGCATGGTGCTTGCTACTGCAGAGTTCAAATGGCTGTATTTCGTAGTGCGTCTTTGCGAGATTAGTGCTTGTGGAGCTTAGATGCAAAGTGATTGAATGGTATGGTAAAGCAAAAATTTTTCCCTAAGTTTGATTTGAGAAGAGAAATGCACATCTCTGCCACTTTATGTGTATAAATGGATGTAATGTCTGACATGTGTTCTCTGCTCCGTGTAATGCTTTTATTTTGGTAACCTTGAAAATATCTCTGATATCGTATTCCCTTGCCAGAGGACAGTAATAAGCACACCAAAAAAACGGAGCATGGACTTTGGCAATATTACTTATGACAGGAACATCTGAATTAGATATTTTTCTTGCAAGTACTCATCAGATGCTGAATTTATAAAGCTTCTTAACTAAAAAAAAAAACCCCAAAAACAAACACAACCAATCAAACCCTAAAAAAACCTCAAACAAAAAACCTCCCAAACCACCAAACCTCAATAAAAACCCAAACAAACCAAACCCCCCATCTTTTTTCCCTTTCAGTTTTTCATTTCATTAGTTTATTTGTAATATTTTTAAAAATAATCTGTAATATTACCACTTGCAAACCAAGCTAGATAATGCTTGATACTTCAAAAGGAAGAGATACTCTTTAAAGGATGGGAGACCATATCCTCTCCAGAACATACTCTCCCAACAGTCTTTCAGGCCTTCATGAATCAGCGAAAGGGCCTTTTATTTTTCCCTCTTTGTAATTCAACCCCGTGAACTGGGAAGTAGTAAACTTCCATAAAAGTTAATTTAATCTTTTTTCTTCCACCAATATTTTAAAGAAGGTTATGATTCTTTACAAAAAGTTTCTACTTGCATGTTAATCTTCAGTATATGAGTGTTGTACTGTACAACCAGAATTAATCTTAAAGGTTGCTAAACTATTTAAGGGTTGCCAGGAACCTAAAGAATGCAACCACGTTGTTACATTTCTCGTAGTGTTACAGGAAAGATATAGCTGACCATCTGGGCTGAATGAACTTCAGTGAGCTACAACGGGCTGTTTTTTGTCTGCTTTCTGAAAACTGTCTTGTAATAAAAGTGCAGAAATGGATATGTAACTTAAATTTCCTTCTTATCCTTTTAATGGCTTGAATTACTGGCCAGTCCTTATAGTAGCATACAAACTCTTACGAGTTTGAGAGTGATATATATGTCATGGATGCTTAGAACTCTGCATGTTAGGGGAATAAATTTCAAGATGTGTCAAGGCTGTGCATTCGTGAGTACGTTTCTGGGTAGAAGGTGAAGCATTATAAGAGATTTCTTTTTTTTTTTTAGAGTAAACCCAGAGTTTATATTTATGCATGTCCATTATACTCATTAAACCCACTTTATTTTCAAGATACTTGTTGAGTACTGAATAACAGCTTCAATCATCTGTGTATTTACTATATACTAACACTTCCTTTTCCTTTTCCCCCATGCTGTTAGGGGAAATTGGGATCAGAAAAGGGGTAATACCTGCATATGGGAGATGCTGTGTAATGCAATTTATAGTCTATGCTAATGATTATATTCCTTTTAGCATTTCAATAGTCTACATTTGTTTTATAAAGTGAATGGCATTTTTTTCTCCTAGATGCAGCTGTTTATTTGTAGGTAGCCTAAGTACGCCGTGAACTATCATCAAAAAATCTTTTTTTGTACCTTATATTTCTGCAAGTGAAAACTGGTATGTATATAACAATGTGACTTGTGCTGCAGTGGGGACTCAGTCGGAGTTTGGCCATCTCTCATGTGTGTGTCATAGGTTGTCTCCGAATTGGATACTGGAGAACATGCTGTTGCCATAGCAATGAAAGTCCTTTTGAAGGCAGGATTCTTGGCAGAGCTGTTGCATCTCCTAAAGTGTTTGGTGCATTGATCTGAAAGTACCTTGTCAGTATTAGCACATAGCTGTAGTGAAAAGAGCGGGAAGTATAGATTTCTTTAAAATACGTTATTTTCTTTTTTTCACAGCTAATTGTTGGTTGAACCCCCTGTTAAAAAGCTGTAGCTTTATGAAAATCTTATGCTGTGAACAATTCTTGTATTTAACATAATTAGCTTGAATGCATATATAGATTGAGCTGTCGTAACAGCTAACGTGTTTATTGCAAAAGTATCGCTGTATGACTTTCGTAGTTTCCTACAGGACTTCTCCCTTTTAGCACTTTGAAAATACATTTTTAGAGAGTTTCCTCCATGATCTTGGTTACTGCAAAACAGTTGTGAAAATATCCTGCTGTATTCATAATGCTTTTCAACTTGATGTTTTCCTTTTTTCTAAGTGAAATGGTTGCCTTGCTCCCATATTATTTATATTACGGAACCCTAATTGTGACACTAATGGGGGAGAATCGCTTGTAGAGATGTGTATTTATTTGGAAAATATACCTTACCTAGGATCCCTTTTTCAGCAAACACAGATAAGTCTTTGTGTATAAATATTTCCTCCTCAGAGTGTGGTTTTGTTATCAAATTAAGAAAAGGCTGTGAATTTCTTGTGTCCCATCAAGTGTATAATTATTTTTGATAACTGATGTTTTCTTCCCCAAGACAAAGTGTAGGAATTCAGAGGCAACTTGTATAGCGCAGATGCTCTGGACAGCAGTAACATCCATTTCTACATGTGCTGTGAGCATGGAGTTGATTAATTTTTTCCTTATTTAATAAAATCAAACACATTTTAAACTGAGGAATGTAAAGAAAAAGTGAAAACTTTTCTAAGTCTTCAGGAGACAATTAATGTGATTAACACTGTACAGCGTATTCTTTCACGTGGACTGGGATTTCCATGTTTAAGAGTTCCTTTATTACTGAAAGAGCCTCTAGAAAAGAAGAATTTTGAAGTTACCCATATAGCTTGCCTCCATCCTTTGCAGCTTTTTTTGTAACATAGTCTTTAGCTTTATCACTTTATCTGAAATATTAGATATAGATGAGAATTAAACAAACACTTCATTCTTCTTTTTTCTCCTTCCCAGTGAAGTTAAGGAAGAATGAAATAATTAATTTGTGCTTGAAACGAACTTTCTGCCTGCTGTAGCAGATGTGTGCATGTGCCATACTAGTGATGGTTTGCTTGGGCTTGTTTTGTAATCCCTGCCCCCTCTTGCCGCTTTCTCAGCGTAAGGAAGCAGCATAGCTTCAGGTTGCCTTGGCCTTGGGAAGCGTTACTGAGCTGCTGCTCTAAGCAGTTCCGACAAGACGCGTTACTTACACTTCCTACATGTGTTGGTCTAACCTGGGTAGACAAGTCGTGGTGTAAGTGACCTTGGAGTGGTGACCAGATCCTGTACCAAGGAGAGGTCGGCATTGATTCCACAGAGAGTGTGAACCAAGGGAATTGGACTCTGCAAGGTGTCTGCTTCTTGTTCTTTTCCCTTTTTAAGCAAATTTAATGCTGCATCAGCGGACATGTGTACTGAAGCTCTCTGCCTATCCTTGGGAACGAACACAACATTAATAACCCAAGTTTCCTCTAACTGTTTTGCCAGTTGGTCTCAAGTCACGTTTGGGGGAAAAAAGGTCTTTCATGGCTCTAACAAAATTTCTACTTATGTGTCCTTTCAGCCTTTGAGTCAATTAATACTGATTGAGTAGGCACTGTTTTTGGGATTGTGGCAACAGGTTCACTGAAGTACACTGAGATAAGCTCATAGTCTTCTAAATATGTAAGTATGTATTAATACTGGCCTGACTTTGTCAGGCTTAGCAAAGATAACATTTAAAATTAGTTTAGTATGAGAAGTTAGGTATTTATCTTTTGAAATTCTAATTCGAAAAGAACTTTATACTCGGAGGACTGATTCTAAAATGAAATGAACAGCTCATGTAATTCATGTGGCAAGCTTCCGTCTTGATGTTCAATACTTTTCAATATCCTCTGGTTTTGTTTCCATCTATGCTACTGTTTTATCAGATCCGTTAAATTGTAGGGCTATGGAATACTGAATTATGAACAAAATAGAAAATTCTCAATGTGATTTTTTAATCTTAATTTCTAGATATAAATTAGTGCTGTTATTTTTGTAATTTAAATAAGCTAAAGCAGGCATTAATATCTCCATGAAAAACTTGTGCCAAGATTGTATTATTGCACAATGAAGAGATAATAATCTTGAGTTTTAAAGGACATAGCTAAGAGGCAAAATTTTTGTTCATATCTTGCTGCATAGTTCCTATGTCCCTCTGAGGAACTGCTTCCCCCCCCGCCCGGCTATTTTCTGGTTTCCTCAGGTGTAAAATGAGGGCTAGCGTTCACACTGTAGAAGAGACAGTAAGTGTTTTTTAACTTCCTCAGTTCAGGGAAATGGTGAACTTGAAAGGGGTTAATAGGAATAACTTTATATGACCTAAGCAGAGTTAAATTAGCTTGCACGAGTTTTCAGTGTTAATATCCCCTCCTTCCTTTTGTATGTAATTTCTATGTCTCTGCTTGTTTAATTCAATATTTTACTTACATTGATAAAGTTTTAGGGTTTTTCTTTTTCAATTCAGTTCTTGCTGTATCTACTATACAGCTTTTAAAATGTAAGTTCTGTTATTTAAAAATGTGGAATGCAAATTTCTGTTAGGACTCAGCAATGTTCTAGAAACTGTTTCAGCACACCTTCACAGATTCCATACGCTTCTCATTTCTGTAAATTTTATTTGAATCTAATCCAAATAAGAAAGCGCAAATAAATATATTTGCCTAAATTTCTTCAAGGAAGAAAATCACTAGTCTAAAAAGGTTTCCTAATACATAAGCAGAAAACAGCCCTGTCCATAGTTATCCTTTGTATTTAATGGATTAAATTCACTTTGACAGCTGGATATATGTACCAGTGTCTAGCCTATGGCCATGATCTAATAATCATGGATATGGTAACAAGGCGTCTAAAAAGGTTCAGTAATCAAGTGGGTTTTGTGACAAAACCTACTCTGACTGAAACAAGAAATGAGGCTGTGTTAAATGTGACTGCATTTGCTACTGTGTCTGTATTCTGAATACTTAATAAATACCCTTTGGTATGTCATAGACAGAACCTATGCTTTAACAGAGATGGAAAAGCTAATTGTGCTACAGCAGTGTGTGTTTTAAAGTTATGAAACAAATTTGATCTAACCTAATGATCATGAAGAACTTAGTTTCCAAACATTAATTTCTCCTTTCCCTGAAGTGCTTTTTAACTTGTTTGTTTCTTCTGTCATAAAAATAGTTGTATACCATTAAATAGAGCCTTTTGTGAAGTACACTATTCTTGTATCATAATTCTGGTATGTGAGGGGAAGTTTAAGAAGTACTGATGAGTAAATACATGTCAAAGGGCAAGACTTCAAGCACTACAGATGTTTTGAAAACAAATATTTTACTACACCCTAACAGTGTGCTTTGGTCTCAATTAGGTTTGACTAGTAAAACCTACATTGTATGTAAATATCATGTATGTAAAGAGAAAAACAATGCCTTGGCCCTCAAACAGTCCTTTGTAATGCCAAATTAAAGTAGTGTATTTTGCCAAACTAGCATATTATGACTGTTGTTTTTTATTTGGTTCTAGCTTTTTTTGGGGAAAAAAGCTGCTTTACATTCTATAAACCTCTTTAAAATCAACCAGGTTAGGATAAAAACAAGTGTTCCACAAACTGTAACCTTGTTCTCTCTTCTTTTACTTTCAGTAGAATTTCTGATAGAGCTAGCAGGATCAATGTTTTAGAAAACACTGAAGAGCCGAAAGAGTATGAACCAATTTAAGGAATTAAACATTCCTTTAGGAAGGTGAATTAACTGTTCACCCCAATTTATAGGTTACATTTCAGCAACTTCTGAATGTGAAACTTGTAAGGCTCTCTTTTTTCTTTTCTTTTTTTTTTTTTAGGTCATGTCTACTTTCTCATCTTTTCGTAGCTCAAGTGATTTGAGGTACTTATTTTTAAACCTCACAGCAGCTTTCGTGAGAAGTAGGATGTTTGCACTGAAGTTTGTATTTGGGGAGACACAGAAAGCTGGGGAAATCGGGAGGTAGAAGTATCTTCTAGGGGAGCTCAGAAGATTGATCCCGTTGAAACTGTTAGTGTGGGAAGGTTATTTGCTTTTCCACGTGCCTGATATGCAAGAAACTTTAGGGTTTCTTACCACTTTATTTGTTGTTAATTTGCAAGGTATATGTTTGATTCTTCACTGTTTTGTTATTGTAGATAGATGTCTTCTCCAACTTGTTAAAGAATATTTGTTTAAGTGGTAATGCCACAGAATATGAAAGCAACTTTCATATTTATTTTGGCAGGATTGTGTTATCCAAAAGCTCACAACAAAGCATAAGACCATCAGCATTTGTAAAGAGTAGTGTTCAGCTTTGAAGCTGGGAAATAGCTGTACGACTCTGCCCTTGGCGTTCTTCATGCAGGTGGCCACCTCCATTCTCATGTGCTTACTGGTGTCTGTTACCAGGTTTCTGTTCCTGGTTTTGGTAGCTGGGGATGTCTCTGTTCTGGCCTTGATGTGGAGTACTACTTAGTTTCTGAATTAGTTCTTCTTAATATGAATTTAGTTCTCAATTCCAAGGAAAAATAAAGATGACCTGTTAGAGAATGATTGTTTTTCGTAACAGTTTGTTAGTGGTGCTGCTTCTAGTAGTAAGTATTAATGTCATAATTAAAACTTTCTTAATATAATTGCCATTGGGTTGCAAGAAAAACAGTAAAGTTAACTTTTTGCATGGGGTAGATTTGATTTTTGTCTGGATGTTCAGCTGATGTTTAATAATTTTTTTAATTTTATTTGGTCATTTGCATTGTCCTAGACTTGCTTTCATCCATGTCATTAATATAGCTAACTGCATCAAGGAGCATGTGATTCCTCCAGGCATTTGTACAATATGAACCAAATGAGTGCCAAGTTCTGAACGCTGTATTCTGTGTTGTGTGTTTCACTTTCAGTTAATCTTTCTAGCATGTCTCGATAGACAAAATGCCCAGGGACAATTCAGTAACTTTCTCTTTCATTGCTGTTCCTGGTGCTGTGATTTTTTTTTTTTTTTGATACGGTGGTGTCTTGCAGAAGTTATATTTTTTGTGTGTGTACAAGAAAAGAATGCATGATACATGGAGTGGTGTGGATGTAAGTATTAAGAATAGTGGCTGTGTTCTGAAATATATTTTGATTCACTTTAACTGTATGTGTATTCTTCCAGAATGCCTTCCAGAACTGCTCAACTTTGAGCATTTTCAAATCTTTTTCCTTATAAATCACTTGTCTTAAAGTTTCTTCTCGCATGTATATTTCTGGGAATGTACAACTGAAAATGTAATTGGGAGGCACAGAAGAGTCTGCAGTCACCCCTGAACTAGTGGCAGATTTAATGTTTTGAGACTTTGCATTCTCACGGGGCTAGGAATAGGCTTGTAAATAAGATTTTAGCCTGCTTTTTCCTCTGAAGCTTCGTGACTGACTGACTTTAAATGCAGACAGATTTAAAAAAAACTAGCTAATTATTTGTTTCCAACCCTCTTGGAAGTGATCTTTGAAATACAAACATGATATATAGAACTAATTGGCATGCATCCAGAATTACCCTATTGAGAATTACATTATTATTTCTTCCTAGGAAGTTTGTAGAACTTATTCAGATAAAATTTAACAAGATAGGGAATGACTTCATTTCTCAGAAGTCTGATACCTTTTCTTTGAAAATCCTGGCCACCTGTATGGTGAAATGCAAATTTGGTATCTGTATCTGTTGTGTGTGTATCTGTTGTGTTTTTTGTTTTCCTTAAAAAAAAAAAAAAGCTTAAAATGTAAAGCATGCTTACGCTTGTGGAATACCGTGCTGCATTCTGTAACAGCAGTAGTAATGAACAAACTGGAAGTGAAAAAGCAGCAGAGGTGTCTGGTGTCCTGCTTCTGTCAGCACTGAAGTACTGGCCGGCCGCCTTTCCTCCTTGATCCTGCTCTGTCTTGGAGCGCAAGTGGGCTGAGGCTGTGACGTGGGTTGTTGAATCTCTAATTCTGGTGTAAACTAATTTCTCAGGAAAAGGAATCTCTCCTTTTCCTTTATCCAAAACATTTTTAGTCTTTGTGTTTTGATTGTTTTCTCTAAACACATGTGGAATTCAGTGAGCATTTTCTAATTCAGTGAAATTTGTTAATTTTTGTCAACTTTGTCACTTTCCACTTATATAAGTTTTGGGGCTTTTATCTTCTTGTATCTTCAGTTGAGGCATTCTGCCAGGTAATCTAGTGTTAGTATTCCTGTTTCTACATAAATTTGTTCCAATTCATCACAGTTTCTTAGAATACCTTATCCTTCTTAATCATTTTAGAAGCTTGCTTTTTTCTTGCTGATCACTTTGACTTCTGACATTATTCTTAAGCAGTTAGATCTGTGCCTTTTAGGAGTGCCAGGTTGATGAAGAAGTTTGCCCTTTGGTTTTATATTTTGGCCTGTGTCAAGTTGCTAGTGTTTAAGAAAAAAATATCATCTCTCAGAAAGGAGCTGTACTTTAAACTCTGCTTTTATTATGAGAATTATAAGAAATGGACACCTGGCTGTAGGCTTATAACCTACTGAAAGGTCTGCATCTCTTTTGACTTCAAATTAAAAGAACTAATATATTATTTTTTTTTCAGAATTGAGTTTTCCTTTTCATTGAACAAACAGAAAAAACCTTTTAGGTATGTCCTGGTTTCAGATTATACTTCAGTTTATAGAAGGGATATTTTTTTTTTTATTTCAGTAGATGGTGGCAAGAATGGGTGACTAGCTTGTGTAAGAGTATCCTTATTTTAGTTCTTCCTCCTCAGCACGCTATATGCATTGCGCATGCACAATGACCTCCTGCTTACTCTTATAAATAAAATGGAATTTGTCTGTGTATCTATGGTTTGAGATGTCATTTAGAGAAATAAAGACCTCAACTGGTGTTGACTTAATTGATGTTTTGATTGGACAGACAACCAGGTGTGAAGTCTAATGATGTTGGCTTTTATGTTTTATGCTTTATAAATATTTTTTTTCTCTTTTTTCCCCAAAGCCTGGGGATGATTCATGCTGAGGAATTAAGGAATACAGTATTTATTGTATTCTGAAGTACAGTTGTACAAATATTTTAATGTAAATTTATTTACTGAGTGTAGCTAAGAGTAATAAGTAAGTAGGACGTCAATAGAACAGTCTGTATGCTGTTTCTTGTTGCTGACAAATCTGTTTTGGAAAATTGGTATCATTACTAGTCTAGATTATCTTCTGTAGGATTGTTTTCTGGAGGGATGCAGCTGATGATATGAGAATAGCTGTGTATGTATGTGGTGGGCATGGGGTTAAACATGCTCAAAATTGCAAAGGTGAGGAAGCAAACCCAAATTTTCCTGATACTTACTGATTTGCTGTAGTACTTGCTGCTGTGTGCTGGTAGAGGGCATGTGTGATTGGAGTGCAGGGCTGTTGGGTTTTGGTTTCCCCCCTCTTTTTACTGCCATTACTTTATGAATTAATGGATAAAATTCTTGATATTTTAGTCTGCTAGTTTGCTTTTCCCATAGAAGATCATAATATCCCTTTTTTCATTGCCTTCTAGAAAAATTAACTGTTTTGTACTGAGTTAGATATGCATGTATTACTGGTTTCTTTAAGGGTACTTGACATGTAGCTTAAATTTTCCAGCCATGTGCTATGATTTTTACATAGCATTTGCGCTATGTAAAAATGCTGTCATTTTGAGAAGTGAGATTTGCAGGAAGCAAAAATATCATTTACTAGATAAACTCAGTATTGTCTGCCTTATATCTCTTACGTAGATCGTAGAAACTAGAACACTACTACCCTAAAACTACTCAATTGAACACGGCTGGTTTATTATTGGTGTAAAATTTTCAGCTATGTCAAAAATACACCATTCTGTTGGTGTTTTAGGTACTAAGCTTTGTCACAATACCTTCATTATGAGCTTAGGTTGGTCTTCCGGATCGTATGTAGTCATCAGGCTTTACATTTCATTTATAGAAAATGCTTATGAGCACCTTTTAATGTACTGTAATCTTATTAAGCCAAGTTGCTGCTGTTTTGCGTTAGGTTTGTTCTTTGTATCCCTTCACGCTGAAGGATATAGTTGATCATAAATATAGTCTTGACTATTCTTGATGAGAAAAAAAAAAAAGCTTTACAAGTACTTTGAATGTATACCAATATTACATTTGGCTGTGTACAAAAAGTGGTGCTTTGCTATGTATTTACAATTCTTCAGCATCTGATTCTAAGTTCTATTTACTTTTGAATTATTTTGGGGAATGTTTCATTTCCATCTAAAAATGTTTTCTACAGTAATATCTATGTGTGTTCTTCAACGGTACAAACAAAGTAGTTTGGTGATTTTCATTTGAATACTTTTCACTTAACATCCTTGAGACTTTTCTGTAAATCCCTCTTTAACAGTTCTTGACATCGGTCCCTGAAGGCACGGAGCCAGCATGTGGAGTCTGGAGCAATCAGACCCAAGTTCGAATCCCAGACTGCTTGCTCAAGGACGTGTTTTGCTCAAATCCTTAGGGGAATGTTGACCTTGTCTTTCTTAAAAAAGTGGCACCTGCTGGCTAACCAGGAGGGGCTTTGAGGGAGTTTGGAAGAGGGTACTTTGGTCTTGGTAGGCCGTGATACAATACTTGAGATTGTGAGGGATAAAGAAGTACTTGGCTCAAGGAGTGGATGGATAGAAAACAAATAGAAATTTAGATCCTTGGGACAGAAACACTGTTTTGATGCATACCTGGTGTTCTTTATTCAGGTCTTGGCAGTCATAGTATGATTTTCCTTGGTGTTCCCTGTTTCTGCTTTCTTTGGATTGTGCTGCTGAACATTTGGCGCACTTGTGTGTAGAATTAGTGCCTCAAATAGGTGATGTTAATTAAAACAAAACAACGTTAACTTGATTATTTTGAAGTAAATAATTACTTTCTTATAAAGCAGCCTAATGCAGAGGGATCTCAGCAGTTCTTTAAGTTGTTAATTTTTAGTTTAGTAGAATGAAAATAGACTAAGGAAAAACTCTGATTTCTCTTTGCAAGGTCAGTGTATAAAATGCTATTCACAGCTTTTTATCTCATTTTGTAGTTTTATGGTCTGTGTATCTAATGAAAAGTAATATATTTAGTAGGGAGCAATGAGATTTCATGCTGTTATTTCCAGAAGATTGCTAATACAATACAAAACCAATGTTTGTCTTTTTTGTTACATTTACGTAGACTTAATCACAGTTATTGTGCAGTTTTGAGCCGAGAGTTAAAATGCACAGGATTATGTTTAAGCAGAGTTCCTTTCTCTTCGTCCCTTCTCTGAAAAAAACAAAAATTTAAATCTTCAGATGCAGGAGAGCGTGTTGTATAGAAAGGACAGGAAATATAATTTGTATTATATACAGGTCCAAATCGGCATTTTTTTTAAATAAGTTGAGTGTTAAATTCTAGGCTGCATTTAGTAGGGTAAATTGCTTATAATTCTGGAAGCACTGATCCTGATAGGAAAGGGTGATAATTAGTTTCTAATATGGACAGAATTGCTGTTATTAGCTGTGCTCCACATGTTTGCTTCCCCTGTGGCATTCCTTGGGGTGCAGCAGATGGATGAACAAGGGGCAGAGGTAATGTGTGCCATGATCGGCTGCTGCTTTCCCCTGGGGATGCTTCTAGAATGCTGATCTCTTCTTTTTTTCTTTTTCTTTCTCTTTTCTTTTTCAGCAACTTTGCTGAGATGTATCAGAATTAATTTATGGTATCGCTCCTTTATAATCCATTAATCCAACCATTTGATATCAATATGTTAGTGTCTTAAAGGATGGGCTGTTGCATGCGTGCTGGTATCTTAAATCTTACAAAGTCAATATCATGCTTAAATACTTTTCTCTGTTCTGCGAGGTTGTGGCATTGTCTGATGTTGCCTGTTCCTGTTATCTGATCTTTTGTAACATGATCAACCTTTGAGTTGGAAAATGGATATTATTGTGGTACCTGGATGATAGAATGGAGCCTGCTATTGAGAAGAATTGTCCTTTTTATTTAAATCTATCCAAGTAACATCTACTCTAATTTTCCTTTTTTTCTGCTTTGGATTAAAATGTGGGCAGAGGTTGTGTGTGTGTGTGGTGTTTTTGGTTGGTTGTTTGTTTGTTTTTAGAGCTAAATCTATTCAAGGTAGTAATGTAGACCACCCTCCCTGTTTGCCATCCCAGAGAGTAGAGTCTCGCTTAGGTACGAACAAGGAGAGGGTGACTGTCCCATACTCCAGCTGGGAGGAGGGCCAGCACTGGTGCCCAGCTCTCGCCTGGTGGCACTGCGGCCGGCTCAGAGCCTGCAGGGAGGTGGTGTGGGCCACGTGCCTGCGCACCCAAAGGCAGGGGTGCTCCTCTGAGGAGTGACCATGGAGTGCTTACTGAAATGATCAGGAGCACATACGCTGATTATTAGAAAATATTTTCTTTGGTGATTTTCAAATGTTTTCGCTTTGTTTATATCTGTCTCATATTTTTTTCCTTGCCCTTTACTTGTTTACTCTTCCTCCCAACCTGTCTCACTCCCTGAGTCCCTGGAACTCCTTTTTGCTTGTTTTGCAGCCATCACTTTTTTCTCTCTCCTTTTCTTCTCATTTTTATTCCAGCAGTCATTAATAAAAACTGATGTTTGCTCTGTTTGAATCTAGCTGGGACCCTTTTTAATATGAAAAAACATCTGGTGAAGTAATTCTTACCTTTTCCCATCTTTGCTTCCAGAGACAGATGTAGGTGTAAAAGAGAACTATAAACTTAATATATCAATTGAAAATGTCTTCCATGCAAATGCTGCATGTAGTATTTAAGATTTATTTAAGATATTGGTGTGTATATATTAAAAGCAATTATTATAGCATCAATCAGTGTACGCATCCATTCACAATAATAAGTCCATGTAAAAAATCCCTTTACAGGCATGTAATGGCTTAGTCCTTCAAAAAAAAAAAAAGGCTCTGTGTGGAGATCACCTAGCATGTCTGTGGGTCTCGGTCAAAGGGAATGGGACTTAAATGTCTTTTTCAGACTGGGCTATAGCTGGTTTGGGGTGTTCCTGCTTCAGGCTGGCTGTCATTTGCTAGCGTGGAGAGGTACCCATCTTCATAAAGGAACCGTAGGGGCTGTTTCTGTTCACTGTTGTAGGTATTATTTTGTGGAATATTTTAATTCTTACTTGCTATTAAATAGTGCTTGTGGTTTGGGTTTTTCAGGCAATTAAGTGAAATGGTTGCTTCTGAGAAGCAAAGTCTGGGCTTTATGACTTGAATGTGAACTTGTGGAGCAGTAGACAGCTTTGTTACCTTTTGGAGTGCACAGTGTGTAGTGGTTTGGGTGCTGAGATCTGTCTGTGGAGTTCTGTGGTACTACCTAGTTGTCTTGGTGTGCACTGAAAGCTGTCAACCGCTCTCCGAGATTTCAGATTGTTTTGAAATGGGGTGTGGAACTGACCGTGCTTTGCTGACTCATTTCTGCCCCTAGAGGCTACTTTGGAGGGTTAAAGTAAGAAAAACTACATTTTACTGGGACTACTAGAGGAGATTATACTGATCTGAAATGCAATAATAAAAAAAAATTGAATGTTTAGACTCCCGGAATTGTCACACAGGAAAAGTAGAGAGTAAAAGCCAAGCCACTGCTGGTAGTGTTACTGTCTTGGCAACTGGTTGTGTATGTGCTAGTGCCGTAGAAAATTGCAAAGTCAAGAGAGCAGAGGCAATCCAAACGTGAGAGGAAACTGAAAGTAATTGGTCCTGGATTAAATAAAGTGGAAGAGCTAATAAAATAAAATGGAAGTCTACATATTAAAAACAGTCCTGGTTTTGGACTTTGTAACTTTTATATGAAGGTAGGAATCTCCATCAAATTTGCTTTCCACCCAAACAGATAGGCTAGCGATGGCTTAGTACACATGAATGAAACTGCAGTTCATATAATAAGCTTACCAGACAAGAGAGAGAGAAATCAGATGGCGTGATGTCAGGCTATAGCATATGAAAGCAGTTGATTTTCGTATGTTTCGTTAAAAGAAATGTAAAACCTTTCTAGTATCTAATAATTATTCCTTAAATCGTTATTGAAATTCTGGCCAGCATTTTGTTCAGTGCCTTAAATATACATGTCAAATACCTAAACTGAACTCAGACAGATATCTACCTGGCTAAACTTGAATTTCACTGTGGTTGCCAGACATGTAGTAGTTTATGCTGTTGATCAGGGGAGAAGAGATTAATGGCAGTGAAACACTGGATTGTCCCAACCCAATGCTGGGCGTATCATTAAGCTGTTGGGGGGTTGTGGGGAAACCCAAACCCCAAATGAATGCCTTCCAAAAGACTGCTTCCAGACAAAGTGGCTGTCCTCATAGCCATTTGATTTTTTTTTAATTTAATTTTCCTTTCTGATACAGACAGTAGAGAACATCAAATATGTGCTTGAGAAAATGTTTAGGCTTGTGGAACAACTGTAACTGAAGGTACTTACCTGTGATAATGAAGTAAGTGTAGTGTTCAGCACAGAGAATTAATGAGTTTGCATCTTTGGCAGAATCTTAAGTAGTACCATTGTTTTAAATTACACAATTTCTGGAATAAATTTCAAATTCCTCTATGTGTGAGTCATCACAGACACAAATAGGTCAAACTTGAAGTAAAAACAAAGTTCTACTTTCCTTGTGGCTCCTTTTAATAGTTTGGATGTTGGTGTCTGGCATCTAATGTTGGATGAATACCTCTCTTCTGGTTTCTCTCCCTTATTCTTACACCTCTTCAACATTCTACTGTAGTATTTTGTGTATATATATTATAAATAATTCAGTAGAACATTTGCAATATTGTGCTTAGTTAAACACTAATAACACAGCTGTAGCAGATCATGAAAATTTACAATTCTGTTTCATATTCCTAAATTATGGATAGCTTTATTTATCTGGACAATAACTTCATGAACACTTTTTTGGCTGATCCTGTTGCCCATATGCTAACATATGTAGAGAATAATTCTAAAGAAATGTTGCTCTTTTCTGGGTTTAATGTCTGCCTCTTGCATTCTTGAATCACTCATTAAAGCAGAGCAAGCCTGTTGCTGGGTTCTTTTTCTTCTTTTCTCTTTACTTTGTTAAAGTGTCTCTTTAAAAAGTCTTAAAATCTTTGAACTTTTGGTGACAGAGCTAGTTTCTGACTTCTACTGTGGTTAAATTGCTTCTCCTGAAACTGACATTTTACTAAGAAGTTGGAAGAAATGCTGTTTGCGGTGAGGCACCTATTGATTTCTCCAGTCAGGTTTTTTTGGCAATGTGCCAGATAATAATGTCTGATTAAAAAATTTTACAGATATTTTGAGGTGTGGGTATTTGTTTGTTTTATTTTTTTTTTCCGGTTCAGCTTTGGCCTGCGTCGTAAGAAACTTTGCTTAAATGCTGAGATGCAGTCTTATAAGAAAGTGGAAGGATACTTCTGCAATATAGCTCAACCATTTGAAACTATTTTCAGAGATTCTGGGTCTTCTTTATGATTAGTGAACTTTCTCCAGCTCTAGATCAAATTATTTTTACTCTTAATTCCTTTCAGATGATTTTTGTTTACTATTGAGGCAGAAAAGCTTTTGCTGAATTCTTCATATGCATTTGGGAACTTGAGAGAAAACAGCCTGATAGAAAATTTTACTTTACTGGGAAGAGACTGAACTTTTCTAGAGCCTTTTCTTGAAAAGGATACACAGTCAATTTGAGGGAATTCTGCAAAATTTACCTTTTTATATCAATATATAGCTGCTTGACTTCTGTACGGAAGCTGCTTGGTCAGATTCACTCTTTTGAAGTGCTAAGACAGCCATAGCATTGGAATTTTCCTGTTGGCACTTTGTTAGAATCCACAGTATTCTCAGAGAAATTAGTGTCTGTAAACTAAGATGAATCTCCATGGTTAACTCTGCAAGTTTGTCACCAGGAACATGAACTTTTCTGAAACGCTCTCTGTTTGGCTCATGTTTTTAAATATTTTTTGCTGTGTGATTGCAATAGAAGAATACCTTCTTCTGCAGTTTTAAAATTACTTGTGAATTTCAGGGTTTTTTTCTTTTTTTCCTTTCTGCTTTTAACCTGGGTTCTTGAACTGGGATGACTAAAGGAAGTAATGATTTATTTGGATGATAGTTTTTATATTTATATATTTAATATACACACACGTGTGTGTATTTATTTTCTGGACTGTGGAACTGTTTCAGACTTTTATGTTTTCTTTCAATATTTTTTCTTGTCTGCTTTTGCTACCACGTATTACAGATGTGGGTATGCAGTGGAAATCTGTTGACAAGGAAATTGCACCTTCTGTCTGAGGTTTGTGGTGTTTCTAGCACAGTGACTGCAGGTATTTTTCAGTTGAAGACTTGCAGAAGACATCCTTTATGAGATAGAATTTCAAGTAAGTTTTTTAATAAATGCTAATCCACTTAAGGCTCTCAGAAATGGCAGAGTACTTCAGTGCTTCCTAAAATTAGGTGATCCTGAAGTTGTAGGGAGGCAGTCTGTCACCATGTGCAGCGGTTCTGGCAGTGATAGTGAAAGACCACGTTTGCAAATTGCAATTGTCTACTTTGGTAGACAATTCAGAGTAGTGTGTAGCCTGGCACGAAACTGGGGATGCTGCTGTTATTGGTACTGCTGATGGTGGTAGTCAGCAAAAAAGTTTTGCTCCGAAGTTGTTACTCTGTTATTTGATAGCTTCACTGTGAATCTGGACGGTGTGAGATATTTAATATTCTGATCACACACTCAAGTAATTCCTTCACACTCTGGCTGCTTAAATAGGCTGAAGAGTGCAGAGCTCCTTGATGCAGGGAATTCTGCTGATAGGATTTCTCAAAGGTCGTGGTATTCGAAGAACTTTTTGCTTGCTTTGTCTGCATAGTTGGATAACATGAGTGTTCTGGATTAGTAGATGGATTACTTGTTTTTAATGAAAAAAATTTCCAACAGCCAAGACTCTGACT
The DNA here is from genome assembly GCA_008711295.1 of Anarhynchus alexandrinus. Classification (NCBI taxonomy): domain Eukaryota; kingdom Metazoa; phylum Chordata; class Aves; order Charadriiformes; family Charadriidae; genus Anarhynchus; species Anarhynchus alexandrinus. Next base: position 8,514,964 of record VUYV01000008.1, on the reverse strand, counting down.
TGGCAGAAGCAGGTTCCTAAACAAATACTTTGTCAGATCAGCCCGCTGACCACTGCTGCTAGCCTCTGTCGTGTAGGTGATTGTCTGGAGACTGAATTGTTTGTGTCACTGACAGCCAGATCCAAATACAGTAACTGGATGAGCATTGAAGAGGATGGAAACTTGGAGAACCTTGGAGAAAAACTATTTCCCAACGGGAAGGATTGGCATGGCAATCAGGAAATAAATAATCATCTGTAGCATGTCCTAAAGACCAAATGCAATGGTAAATAAACATAAGAGAATGAGGATAAAGTATTTAAAACCCAGTGAGTTAATGCTTCAGGGTGAAACACAATTTGTTTAGGTCTACTCTGTTTATATTGACCAATTTCAGAGCAAAAAATATATTTTCTGTGTCCTACTGGCTTAGCAGATATGGTAACTTTCTCCTGTCTCATAGTGTTGATGCCTAACTGATTATTTTTTGAAAACTCTTTTGAATTCCAAAACAAAGTTTTGTAGATGAATTAGGCATTAATGGTATTGCTGGAGGCGTGTTAGTAATTTTTTTTAAACTAACTTTTTTTTTTTTTAATGGAAGACTAATAACTGTGAGCCTTTCCTTTTCAGTTTCATAACTTAAAATGAAGTTGCTTCTCTTTTCTTCATGCAAGGAGCAGCTGCATCTGAAATGCCTGGGTCAATGTAGTAGAATTACATGTAACGGAAAGAAACAAATAGGAGATTTCATGTAGCAGGTGTTTTCCATGCTAGTTTCCTGCTGAAATCAATAGAAAGGTTTGATTAAGCCTGGTATCTTTCCTGGTGTGTGTCTCATACACTTTCAGAGAAAAGATACAATGATTGGAATTCTCATAATCCTTTTCACCTTATAGCGTATTAATAATACATGTATTCTTTTATATCTAACTCATTTTCATGATCTAGTAAAAGAGATTTTTATTGTTGTATGGTATGTATTTTAAATTTTTGAACTGTGTTTGAGCATGTATTTCTCAGTCTTCCAGAAAGACCTTTACTACAGCATATACATTTCATGATTTGAGTTGAGCAAAACTCTGTGGTCTGGGAAGTAATTTTATCATTTGATTTAATATAGAAAACTTTGTATTTAAATTTGAAAGTAGACTGTGACATCTATGTACTCATTTTCCAAAGCAATTCTCTATAGAAATTCTTGACATTAAATTCATTAAAGAGTTATTCACAGTGGTGGCTCTCTTCTGCCATAGAAAACCAGTTTTATTCAAGTACTACTCCTGTGATGAACCAGTTCAGGAGTTTTGTTTGTTTTCATCTGCCTCCACATTGGATTAATCAGAGAAAAATTATATAATAGAGAATTTGACATATTTTGCTTCATTTTTACTGATACGCTTTTAGAATACTGACCTCTACAGGTGGTTCATTCTTCCTCTTGAGACTGCTGGTGGCCTTGAATTACTTCTATTGCATTTGAAAAGTCAACAAAATAAATCCTACAGAGACATTTTTCCTTTCCAATGAAGCTGACAACATCAAGGGTCAAAGAAAAAGCTAGTAAAAACCTAGCTAGAGCAGTTAGCTATTTCCCCCTATTTCTCATCAACAGCATATTGCCTCCCACCCCCATAACTTTTTTTGTGCTATAACCATATTTACAATCACTAAGTTCAGACAGAATGTTAAAAGTATTCCATAACTTAAGAGCGTTCATGAAGTTGATTTCTAGACTTGTTCTAAATACTTCTTTTTGTTGTTGAAATATATACTGTCTGTGGAAACATTATGTATCATAGGGTTTTAGTTAACTCATGAACTTCTGTAGGTTATCCATACTTTTTTATTTTAGTATCCTTGATGCTTTGAGGATAAAATACTTTTGCTTGTGCTTTGAGTTGCTTGATGTGATTTAGATGCAGTTTGGAGCTCTCAGCTGCTGTTAACAAGGTGCTGTGATTGAGCTAATCAGCCCTGCTATGAACTGGCTGTGGTCTGGAAGCATAACAGCCTTAAGATTGCTGCAGTTACAGACTTCTAATTTTGGAACTGTTTTACGAATGGCTTGGAGTGGATTTTCTTGTGTAAAAGATGGCATGTGCAAAATAATGACACTGCTGTAATTGTAGTCACTACTTTTCTTAGGCTAAATGTTGAGTTTGATAGACCTATATGAAATACAGATGTTTTCTTCTATAATTTTTGTATTTTCTGTTCAGCAGACAGTGTATTATTATGATTTAACAAAATCTTGTAAACCTTGTGTTAGAATGAGGGATGTGGGTGTGAAGGAGACGTAATTGACTCTTGATAGAACAAGTGTTTAGTACAATACTAGATCAATAGAGGTGCCACATCAGATTCTTCTCATACTGGTCTGTAACTAGCATTATAGATGGCATTACTCTGGATTTAATTGAGTGCAGCGAGTATAGAATTTTGGCTTCAAATGTACTTCATTCTTAATGGAAAATAAGATGAAGTGGCTTAGCTTCAGCTGTATTTTTAGAATCTTTTGAAAAGTACTAAACTCTGGTTTTACAGTGAAAGAGTTAAGAACCTATATTCAATTGAAATTCTGTATGAATAGGGTGTGTTAGGTTTTTTAAGACTTCTTAAAAACCTAATTAGTCCTTGGATAACTTAAAGGCTTCACAGATCTTAAGAGGTCCCAACATGTGTGAACTTTTTGTTCACTTTCAACCTTTTTTAATAAAAGCAGGTATAGATTGTTTCTCCATGCTTTTTTTTATCTGTTATTCTGTTTTCTTTTTAGTGTAATATTTCATAGGGTTTTTTTTAGTTTTCTCTTCTTTCTCCCATAATAGATTCAGCATTTAAATAACAATACACTCTGAGTCCTTCAGGAAAATGAAAACTAGGCTAAAGAGCTCTTAGGGCCTGAAGCATGTACAATGTTACGGTTTATTGATAATTGGTTAAGAATATATATCTTACTCAAGGCAAGTTATGCCCCGGATGTTTAAAAATTCAACAGTGAACTTGGAAATGTGAAATGAACTGGCTTCAGATTTATTTCTTGCTTTTTTAAAAGAAAAGCCAAGCAAGGAAAAAAATCCTAACAACAAACCGTATTCTCTAATGTAAAGTTGATGTTGTAATTGGTGATGTACACAGATTTTTTTCTTTAAAGTCCAAATTGCATATATATACACCTGAGTGATGTGCACGTTTACGTTCTTTGTGTGACCTTTTAAATGTAAGCTTTACATCTTAAGATATGTGCAATGAAGTGGAACAGAATTGCGACTGGAGCTCTTTGTACTTGAATTTTTACATTTGTTTCACATGTGTCCTGCAAGGTGCCTTAATGTGTGTTTAGTTCACTGTGCTTTCATATCATTTGTGAGAAATTCAGTAAAGTACTTGTGTTGGTTTGGCTGTCGGGGAAATCCCATGTGCATCTGGAATGGGCAGAAAAGGACACGAATGTCGTCCAGTATAGCCCTTCAGTTACATGAGCATTGCACGTTTGTTTGAATTCAGGTGAAGAGCATTTAGTTATGAATTCACTTCAATTTACAAGTATTTCTTAATTTTCTTAAAAGTGTGTGGGCCAGCCTTTTCTAAAGCAATACGCTCTGCGTTTTTAGTGCATGTGAACATGTGTTGTGGAGCTGTATGTGATATTTGTTCTGAATTGCCCTATTACACATGTGAGTCTTCAGAGTGCTCTCTTACATCTGGGAAGGAAGGTCGATGGTTTTCTTCTGAACCCATGTCAGTAATCCTTCACATATAAATTGGGATGTGAAGAGACATTTGATGCCTCATTACCCTTTCACAAAGTGTGATCTGTAAAACACTTAAGTGATAGTACGTTGAAGGGTAATAATATTTTTGTGATTAGAACATAAGAAATTCTTTCCCAAATACTGAATCATGGTTGTATCTTTCAAAAAGGCAGAAACAGTTTTTTAATTTTGTTATTTTACATATTTAACAGAATGTGAAGAGTCTGTCTTCTGTTAAAATTATTTGATAATCTTTATAAATGGTAACATTTTATTTTTAGTGGCTGAGCAAAGCTCGGCACTTATACAAACTTCATTGTATTGGAGTGTTGGAGTATGAAAAACTAAAGTACAAAATGAAGCAAAGTCTGAAAGCTGTTGCCAGAGCTAAAAGCAGTAACACAAAGAGAACCGAATGCAGGATTTAAGGCCAACAAAATTTAAACTTAAAGTCACCACCCAGAGGGGCAACGTGTTTAAATGGGCTTGTTTTGGCAGTGCTTAAGATTCTAAAATACAAAAGAGAAAATAGGCAATAGTAGTTTATAGAAGCAACTTATTTGGCATGTGGAACCCAAGACTTGTTTTGGCTAAAATTCAAAGTGTACTTCAAAATTTTTAAAAAAAGATTCTTACTTTTTGTCCTTTTAATTACAGAAGGAAGAGAGGGAAGGAAAATTCTTGGTTTTTGTTGCCATTTACTTTGAAGTAATTTACTCTTCCTCTAAATTTTGACTAAAATTCTAGCAAGTGAGGGATAAAGCGTGTGTGTGAGTTTTCTGGCAGTGTTGAACTTCCTGGTAACCTGTTTCTACCCTAACACTGAGCAGATTTGATATTTTTAAGATTTTATGAAGCTTATTGGTGTTTGATGTAATTCAAACGTGCATTTATTCAGTTATTTTTCTCACACACTGGCATAGTATCAATGGTCCAATAAAGCCAGTAGTCTCTAAGTAGACTGCAGGATTTTATGCATCACCACACGGTGATGTCCTTTTTTCCCCTCTCCCCTTCTTCCCAAAATACAGAGCTAGTGAGTGCTTGGGAAGTGGTGGGCTGGCTTCCCTGGCCCTTGGCACAACCCTGACTTTGGCCTTGTCTGGTACTCGTGCTCTTACTTTCCTTTCTGCCAGCACTGGTGGTGCTCTGGCCCGGTAGTGGAATACTTCTGTGAGCTAATCTGGCCAGAAACCAACAAGGGATTTTTTTTTTTATGGTTCTGTTTTCTACTAGCTTCTTCCTGCTCTGGTTTACTGCAGGACCCTAGAAATCGCCGGTGCTGGCCTGAGGGAGGAAGAGCAAAAAGCTGGGCTCTGGGCAGTGGGGACAGCCAAGGGAAGCAGGATGGCCGCCTTTGGATGGCAGCCAGCCCTTAGCTGTTAGGAAGATGGGCTTGTGTTTGCATACAGAAAACTGGATTCAGAAGGTGTTGTCTGGCAATGGTTCCTGCATCAAAATCCCTTGTGAGGAGTTGGTAAATGTTGCTTGCCTGTCTTGCAGGCTTACTCCGCGTGCGGAGATGATGTACTGCTGCGCGTTGGCCGAGGGCTCTGCTGGCGGCGGGGCTGGCAGGGCACCGGGCACTCGCTCTGCTCACTGAGGACTGCAGGGGTTTAGTGTCCTTACACCTAGTCTTACTCACCTCTAATACTAAACTTACACTATTTGTCCTAATTTTAATGTAAAATCATTAGCCTCTGTGTTCTCATTAAGTATGCCTAGAAATCTGTTCTTAATTTTAAGGTGTAAATTTTATAGGAATGAAGTTGTGAGGCTGTTTGATGCTTTTGTAGAAGGAGAGACTTTGAAAACATCCTGGGAGGAGGAATTTTAAAAAAATAATTGGTTATTGATTGCTGCTTGCTTTTTGACTACAGACTTTTCAAGTTAATGTTTGGAAGTGTTTAATACTGTGTTATTATTGTAGGAAGGCTAATTACTGGGTAAGGGTGCTTTTCACGCTGTCTACTGCGTTTTATTGGGTTTCAGCATTTTCTACCGATAACCTACAGAACTGCTGTAACAGCATACTTTGAGAAGCAGCAGCATTTTTTTTTTTGTTTATTCAAAGTGCAACTTGTCTTCATTTAAAAAAAGAAAAAAAAAGGCAGGCACGAGTGGACTTTGTTAACAGCAACAGGTATGTCAGTTCCAGCTGTAATGTTGTTAGAGATTGAAGGCAATTTAAAATGGGGTTACTTGAATATAAATTCCAGTTCTAACTTTTCCATCGAAGTTCTGCTTCTGAAGTGTGTATGGTTTCTAAGTGCATTTTATTAAGAGTGTTTTAGCTCATGTAACACTTGTTACAAGAAAGGCATTGAAAACTCACATTTCTATAAAAAGTGTGATATTTAGGATTTATGCCAAGGAGAAATGTTATGCAGTCCAACCAGACTATGGAGTATTAAATGAAAAGCTAGCAGAAGAAATAGAAGGAAGAGCAGCGAAGTCTTCAAACAGGAAAAGAAAGTCTTTTTTTTGGTTAAGAAGTAAAGTTGGAGAAATCTTGACATCTTTGCTGGCAAATGTAGCTATTTCTGGACTCATTTCCACCAGACCCAGATCCTGCCAGATTTAGTAGTTATTTTCTGGAATAGAAAAATAAGTTATTTTCTTAGTCAGTGTGATACTACTTTAAGTACTTTTCAGAATAGTTGGATGTTTCTGGTAAGTTAGCAATGTTAAACTGTTGTTCTTCATCATTTAAATACCATAGTGCTGAACAGGGAGTCTTGACTGCTCTGAGTTGTTACTTTGGTGTTACTGATCATCTAAAGGTGCAATTTTGTTGTTGGAAGGTAATCTTTCTGGGTTTATATGCTGTAACAACGTGGATTTAGTAGCAGAAGAGTGTTGAAACATGGATGATCCTGAAGTGCAGCAGAAATTAGTAGGTCAGCTAATACCTTTTGCTTATGAAGGAAGAAGCGAGTGAAGACAAGCGTCAGGCAACTTCCTCCTTCAGTGAGTGTGGCGAGACATCTTGGTTCAGTGGGAGGAACAGCCTTTCTTTTAAATAAAGGGAAAGGGTGGAAACACCTTATGAACAGAAACAAGCGTTTTTGGGGATCGAAGGTAAACTAGGCGCTCTCAGACATCTCAGTTGCTGCAGTACTGCTCTGCATTAGTGCAAAGCCCGTTATCATCGGGCAGTGATCTTCCTTCCACCTCGTTTGTTGATGTAGGAGACTGAGCTGTATCGTATCAGCTTCCCAGCATTGCGGGCACACCGTCATTTACTGCCACTCACGCCAAGGGAGCTGTCAACACAAAGCCTGCCTGCCTGACTCAGCAGGCAGCTAACAACCCAGGCAGCGAGGAGCTACATTCAGCAAATATTTGGGCAGATTTAATGATATCTGGGAAATTAAAAAACAGACTTCTCTCCTTTGACAGAGAATGTCATGTTTTCTTGCTTTGAGAATGAGACTAAAAAATGCCAATAAAATCTCTGTCAAAGAAGTGGTTGGAAGAAATGTCTCAATGTTGAGGAAAGAAAGGTTTCTTGATTTTTTTTGTTTGTTGGGGTTTTATTTTAAGGTGTCTGAAGGCCCTGCTGGCAGCGCAGGCTGTGCCAGATCTCCGTTGTTTTTTCAGATTGGATTCTGGCTATGACTTTTGGAAGTAATGGAATTATTGAGAACTGTTGGTTTTGGGCCTCTGCAAAAGGAGAACATCTGGCAAGAGCTTTACTACATTCCAGCTAGCTTATGGAGGGGGAAGCACTAGTCAGTGCAAAATGCATACTGGAAAAAGTAATCCTTGATACTGCAGGCTAATGCTAACTTCCATCAGCTCAAATTCTTGACTGTATAAATGCAGGTAGAGATACTTCTTGAAAATTTTTAATTGTTTACTTTAAACCTTTTTTTTCATCCTAAAATTTGCCTAAAATAATCAAAGAAAACACATTTTGCTCTAGGCAGCTGTATTACTGAGGGAATAGGTGCTATCTTTCCCTTGGGCAAACCAGCAGGGAACTTCATTGTGCTGCAGGGCTGGTGAAGCCCCGGCCTTGCAAAAGCGTCTTTCTTGGATGAAAATGAAGAAATATGGAGGGTTTCTTCTTGATTTTTGGCAAAAGAGGAGAGAGATAAGTGAGCCAGGTTGTAATAATTACCTAAGTCAACATTTGGTATATTTATTCTATTGTTTTTTCACATATAACTTAGAGCTAGCCTACCACATCCCTGGCTTAGATGAACAGATGTGCAGTGCTTGCATTTATCCATTAAGCTTTCTCCCCTGTTTAAATACTGAACAGATAAACTTTGTTTTTAGCGTTAAAAGATGATGTTTAATGCTAACATGTTCATATAATAGACACTTTTCCCCAGCTGAATTGAAAGAGTCAGAATTCTCTTACGAAGAACTTACGTTCACACAGCCCCTGATGTGTAACTTCTGCTTTGTTCAGTAATGAGAGTTCAGTCCTGTTAGAAGTGCTTCCAAGTAATTGTAAGAAATCATCTTTTTAAAGATAAGCCTGTCTAGAGGTAAACCTGAAAACCTTTCAGAGTTCTTTATATTCTATATGCTTTGTTTTATGAAAAACGTACGATGTTAGTGTATTGTTTTAATGTGAGATTCCGTGCTGCTGTTAATAGGTAGACTTTACATTTCAGTAGTGCAGGGTAGCCAAAAATCTGATACAGAGATACTATGTACCTTAGCAAAATATAGGTTTTCTTCCACCTGCTTTTAGGAAATGGCTTGGTCTAGATCTTCTGAAGATCAGACTCAGAATTCTGTGATCTTGACTGCATATCTGTAAATATCTTTGTTTCCAGTCATAGAAGTGTAAATGTGGGATTGCATTGGCATTTCCTTGGTTATACTGTATACTATACTTGCCATTTTAAAGTTCAAAATCCTGGCTCACTAAGATGCAGGGGTTTTGTCTGATGCTTTATTTCTCCTCTGGTTCACCTACATGAACTTGGAAATTCAAAATATATGATGTTTCTCACAAATGTATTTTTTTCAGCTCTTTTTTTTTTTTCCTCTGCTCACACTCCTTAGTATGTCAGAGGGTCTCTTTTTCCTTGAAAGGTTTGAGTGTTAATTAATGCATTGATGATCTTCTAAGTATCAGCAAAGTACTTTTAATTTGTTGCAATTGGATAATTTTAATTGTATGTGTAGAAAGATGCACGATCATCATCAACACCGTGAAAGGATATGGACCTCAGGTTGATCTAGGAGTTTGTTTTCAAGAGGGTCAAAGTTTGCTGGACACGTTGTGACACAGTAAATGACCGAAAGCGCTTTTTCTTAACATTTTTAGACACATTGTTAGCAAAGCTGTCAGACTTGCAGCGTTTTCTTTGCTGGTGAGAGTTAGTGCCTCAGTTCCGCAGTGTGTAACTCGGGTTGCATTGTGTTGTGGTGCCTGGCTTGGCAGGCTTCTGCGCTGTTGTAATACAGTTGGTAACAGTAGCTGTTGACCGTGAGGCTATATTTGAATATTTTTGGCCTGGTGTGTGCAGTCTTGTGACACTGGCCTTGAATTGGTGTATATATAAATATATATTTTTAAAGTGTGTGGTTATATAAAGCTGTTGAGTCATAACTGAAGTAACCACAGGAAAATTTGCCAGTAGAATGGATTATTATGATACCTCATGTTGCAGGGCTGAGACTTGCTAGGTAGAGCTGTTCAGTTTGATACTTTGTGGTTCAATATAGAGAGGAGAATAAGCAGCATGATGCAATTTAATAGCAGTTTAATTGTGTGTGTGTTTGCATGTGAATAAAAGCTCTGCGTTCTATCCCTGGTAAAGGCTTGATCTCTAATCTGGTTTGCTTTATTCACATTTGTAATCAGGGAGGTTTCAAAATATACTCTGTGTGTGCACACGTGTAAATATTATTTATATACAGGATATAATCCACAAAGATCAGCATTTAGATTTTTCTTTTAGAATTTTAACCTTAAATTGGGTGGAAGAGTAATGTTAAAGCTTGTATTAAAGGGATTTTTTTTTTCAGGGGCAAAATATAGCTTTGCTGTGTAGTGCTCTGAGCACCTCTGTGGATTTATAAGGAAATTCTTTTTTTTTTTTTAAAAAAAAACAACCCAAACCCACAAACCAAACCCATTTTGAATGCTAAGTTTTATAGTTTTTGTCATTAGCTTATGCTTGAACTGTCTGAATAAACATACACAGATAACAAATATATTGCATGCAGCATATTGCATACGGTATTGTAAATATACTCTCTTCTTTGAACTGTACCTGATGTACTTTTTCTGGCAAGGTGTAGCAACGTGCAGTTTTCTGGTTTGGTACAGTTTGGGTGGGAAATTCCAGTTCCAATTTTATTTTGAGCAGGTTGTATTGTATTTAAAGTGTCCAGGTCATGCCAGGTCACTTGGTGTGTTTGGTGATGTGATTTAGAGCCCAGGAAGTAGGGAATACGAGGAGGGAGAAGTAGGTAACTTCTGACATTTCTGTAAGAGCGCTGCTATTACAGGAATTAATAACCTAGTGGTGTTCTTCTTAGGGAATACATGGGCCTTATTGCAAGAAATGAATAGGATTGTTTTTGAAATTAAGTTGAAAGTAGTAATTGCCTTTTTTTTTTTTTTTAAATAGCAAATTCTATTTAGGTAATGAGTGGAAACAAATCTAAAACATACTTGATAGTTATACAGGAACTGTATTACCGGTACTGAATTTTTATGTTAATAGACACTGTTAAAACAAATTAAAACTTTTCATCAATTTTCCTGAACCAGCATGATTTTTTTTTTTCCATTTTCTTCTCACTTTATATAATGTAAGTATTTTGTTGTATTAGAAAACGTTCTTCAAGGGTACACCCCAGAGTTGTATTCTGACCTGAGAAAATGCTGTTCTTGCAAATAGCTTTCTGTATGAAAGTATAGGTTTTAAACAGCTTTCCATTAAGAGAGGATTCAATTTGCTGATACGTGTTAGGTTACAACTAATTTTTAACACGTGTCGATGCTAATTTTGGTCGAAGTTTTGGTTATTGCCCAGGCAAGTTATGTACTTGCTCTACCTTCCTTCCACTTGAATAATTTAGTTCTAGTGAAGTTTTAATTGTGATTGCTTATTCTGGGGATAGAAATAAACTTTTATAGCATATCTTATTGCCTATTCTTAAAATAATATCCACAATAACTGGCATAGTGGGTATTTATTCTTTGCTATGTCAGATAATGGTGCTCTGGGATTCTCCAGGATAAACAATGTTTCAAACATTCAAAGTAATTTATTTACTACTATTAATAATCACTGTTGATATTTCAAACACGTCTTACAAACTGATCTTTGGAAAGAAAAATATTCGAATGGAAGCTAGTGTTCTATGGGTAATAATTGAGATAACCAGTGCCTCCGCAGGGTGGCTTCAATCCCTGCAGCACTTCTTTGCGCTTTTAAATGTCTGCCGTTAGAGGCTGGTGGTTAACAACCTCAACTCTCATGGTTAGAAACCTGACTGGCCAGGTGGGGATGGATATTGAAACTAACAGTTCAGGCCAGGAGAAACCTCACTTTTAGACCACATGATGAATTAACTCTTCAGTCTGTGACTTGGTGATTCAGTACAGGGAGTAGAGTGAGCAGCATCAGGCAATTTAATAAAATTATCTTGATAAGTTTCCTGAAGGAATTGTGGAGTCCAGAGTTTGTTCCAGACAACTCTGACTCAAGATAGTGTTTCTGTGCCATATCTGTAGCACTGCCATTAATCTTCTGCAGTGCAAAATGTACAGAAGGGGATAGTGCTCTACTTCTCCCACTGGTGCCTCTAATAGGCAATTCTGTTACCTGCGGGGGGACTTTCCTTTTTGATCCAGAGGGATGGTGGGATCTTGGTATCCGTGTGCTGTAAGGCAATTGGTACATTCTCCAAGAAACACTGTGGATTGAGATTTGACGTTTCTAAGGATTCTTTTTTTTTCTTTTTCCATGCTTGAAGTACTTCCCCTTGCCTTTCCTATGGGGGCGGAGGGTGGGTGCAGAGAAAGCCCTCTATTTATGTAGTTTGAAATGAAAGTGGTTTGTCTTTTACCTAATTATAATGTTGCATCTGAATTTATCCCAATGGCACTTCAGTGGTTAGACTGTTGATAGGTTGCCTGGGTTTCATTTCTCTTCTCAATTTGATTAATGCCCTTAGCTTTGTATATTTTAAGCCCACCACATGACATCTATTGTCTAAGCTGCTTTTGGTTTTGAGTGTTTTTCCCCCACTCCCCCAGTAATAAATGTGTGGAACTATATTTTGTCTTTAGTTGTTTATCTGACTTGCAAATTTCAGGTTCTGTGTTAGAATATAAATGATTTTATTATGTTATTAAAAATATTTACTATAAAATGAGAAATATTTTCTATTTGGAATCAACAAGAGGAGGCTGAGAACTAGTCTTAACCTATTGAAATTTAAAATTTTTAATTGAGATAGTATTTCTCCATCAAATAATATATCTCATTGTGTCCTCTTACTAGAAAGTCTAGACCTGAAATACAATTTTAGGTAATAATTTGTGTCATACTTCGCAATAGACCTTTGCAATATAGGGTCTAATGGTAGATTGATTTGTTTGGATGTCTAAGATGCAAAATACAGTCAATACTGTTATGGGTTTTGCTCTAGGTTTTTTTGCAATTGATTTCAGTTGTTCAATCTTATCTGAAGGAATATCATTACTCTGAAACGAAATCGGATAAAGAAGCTATAAAAGATAGAAACTCATACCTTGAGTACCTACTATAACAATCTGCAATGTGATTTTTTTTTTTTTGTCAAATCATTTATTTGATCAACATCATAGCAGATGGTAACCTATAAAGTATATTATCTTGTTTACACGAACATTAGAGCCTATGTGTCTTGAAATAAGTTTTAAATATGGTCGTCTTTTTCTTATACCAACAAGAACAACAATTTTCATTTCAGTTTGATTCTAAGATCCAATTTTTTTATTAGATGGATGTTTGGACCTGTTTTTTCAGAATGAATAAATGAGTTGAAGTAGTGAGGCAAGAGGTTTCTTCAGCTTTTCTTCCAGAAGACCTTGAAACGCTCACAGCACCATCTTAAAAGTGCCATTAAGCAAAATGTTTGTAGAATTCAGTGCATAAAGGCAGAAAGTGTCCTCCTGCCTGCTTGGCCTGACCTTCCCGAGCCGGGTGAGGACCCCCAGCCTTTTTTGTGGCCTGGTGGGTCCCAGTTGTGTGCCATGCCCTGTCCGGGTGGCCCACAGCAGTGGGGAGTGCCTGGGGTGCTGTGGGACCCACACCAGCCACAGGCTGCCAGCTCCATCTGCGTGAATGAGGATCAAATTTATTAATTACTTCCTAGCTAAACTGCAGCATATCTGCTATAGAAGTAGCGGATTTTGAGTGAGAACTATGAAATCAACTCATGAGTCATTTCAATTACTTTCCATCCTCAATGCCTACTAAAAAAAGGCAGTGGGGGTAGAACCTCATCATGCTTCTGTCTGCCTGACTGCATGTGTCTGTGTTACTAGACCTTTTTAACACGCAGTTGTTGAATTTCCCCCTCTTTTGCATTGCTTAAACAGATTGAGATACTGCAGCCTTTCCCTGTGCAGTGGGTCTTTCAGTGCTGTGCTAACTGTCACAGCTTTTCCTGTGCCCTTTAACACCCGTGATGAATTCGTGGGTACTGGAATTGGACACCGCGTTTCCTTGTGGAAGGGGTTGTATGGAGGTTATGATCCCCCTAGTTCCTCCATTCTGTTTTGCGTTTCCCAGGAGAACACCTGAAGACTTTTGATGACACTTTTGCTTTGAGACTTTGAGATTTTACTGAATTTATCACCACAGATGATCCTGTGTTCTTTCTTCCTGTGCGTTCCCCACTTCAGGCTCTCCTCCCATCTATGCTCCTGGCTCATTCACATAGAGCTACCTTGGGCTGTATTAAAGTTGGGAGGTTGTGCCCAGCCTGCTGGAGTCTGTCTGGGTCTTTGTCTCTTGCAGCAATTGGTGGTTTTTCATCTGTCACGGGTGGAAAAAAATCAGTGTACACACCAGGGCAGATTCCTTGAGCACCACTGTAGACACGTGGCCAATTTGCTGGGTGAGCGTTGCTAGCCAGCCGGTTCTCCCTCATTTAGCGTGTGCGGTGTTGGTGGGGACCACGGGCAGCAGGGGTGTCGGGCCAAGTCAAATCCAGATGTCCAGCAGCAGTAAGTCAGAGTGCCAGGGTCTGTCTGCAGCATATGAAGTTCTTCCTTGTAGCCTTCAAGGAGCTTCTAAAGTGTGAATGCATGTGCCTCGGGTACAAATTCTGAATAAAGGGTAGGTTTAGACGACAGCCTGTTTTGGGCTTGTAAGAAAAGAAAAAGGTGCTGCGTGAAAAAGGAAAAAGGCACCTGGCAGAAAAAAGGAAGCGTGTTGATACTCCTGACTACTCTAGCTAACCGTTCTGGGCTTTTTTAGAAGAAAGAATTCTGGGAACCGTTTAGAAATTAGTTTTCCTCCCCATCTTAAACTATTACATTTTCTTTTAGAGCAGTTTCTTTAAACAATTTATTTGCATAATTCAAGTGGTAGAATTAAAATATGAGAATTTTTAGCTATACATGTGCTGATTTAGCAGAACCTTAACATGAGCCCTTATGTCCCACTGACTCAAATTTTGAAATTAGTAACATGTTTTACTGATGAGGGGTCATGCATCCAAACATTCTATGCATAACCATGATCTACTGACATATTTCCTAAATGGGTTGATATAATGTACTGTGTCTTAGACTTTCTCTTGCAGTAAGATATTCCCCCTGCTCTCCCTCCACCCCCCTTTCTTTTGAAACTAAAGCAATGGAAGAGTTGTTATGATAATCACTGGATTACTAGCGCTGTTGTTCCTGGCAGAAAAGAGTCAGTTGTGCCAAAAGATTACTTTTGCCTTTGTCAGTGCCAGCCACGACTTTTTACTCAGCTCCTGGATCAGTTACAAGGAAACAACAACAATGCCGTCAGCTGCAGAAGGCAGCAAACTTCCACAAACTGCTGGCTCAATGTAGTGGTGGGTTTGCATTTTCAGAGCATTCTCCAGCTTTGAGGATCTTTCCTGCACTACACAAAAGGTGTCTATAGTTTATCTGAGTGATTGTACTGTACTTTCAGTTTAACGTGCCTTCTGCACACTGTCTTTGTCAAAACAGTATTTTGTAGCTTCATAAAACATGAAATCATGATTTGAATACTGTTACTCCATAGTAGTTGCTTGCAGTATTTCCTTGCATTTTATTTTGTATTATGGCCAGTCTGAGCAATATGCATGAAAATTTTATAGTTGCAATGTTAAGTTAGGGTTTAGGGATGATTGTATGGAGTAACTTGCACTCAGCACTTATTTATAAATTGTGACAGTTCTTATTTATAAATTGTGACATATAAAGCTTCATAAATAGTATATCGTATATGTCACATAAAGAATTTATGCTCTATATCAAAACTCTATGAGAGAAGTTTGGGTGACAGGGAGCTAATGAGTTGTGTTTTGTAGGACAAAGTGCGTGGAAGTCTGCAATTTAGGACATAATTGTTCCACCTGCTAAAAAAAAATGTTGTGATACGGATAATCAGGAACCCAATTACTAGGATAGTAACCTTATCCTATATAAATGAATCAGTTATAGGAATTCAGGTACTTGTGCAATTAGTTGTTTTGGAATGTGATTTAAAGGTGGTTTGACCAATTAACTTTGAATGGAAAGTAATTGGAGAAAGTGTTGGCAACAATATTTCTAATTGTTGACTAGATAATACAGGGGATACATACTCTGATGCTGAATTTAAAGATCTCGTCCTGTTTTCCTTCCCCTTTCTCTTTTGAGCTGTAACCTGGATTTGCATAAAGGGAACTGATTCTAAAAGAACCGTTACAGAGTTAAAGATTCCTCTTTTAGCAGGGCAGACACCATGAGTCTCTGTGGGTTTTTTTTTTAAGCCATTGAAATAGAACCAGTCTGTCTTGCCTTTTTCCCCCCTTATGCTAAAATATCTTGCATGTCATGTAAAGACCAAGTAGGGGAAATAATTTCGCACATTTTACAATACTTAAGCAAGACATGAGCGCAAAGGGTAGATAACAAGTATACATTTCACAGTATGTGCTGCAATATTCAGTGCTTAAGATGCAGGATAAATCAGGCTGTGCAAAAAGCCTGGGTAACATCGTTGTGCTTGTTTTGTTACTCATGCTAATTTCTGATGGATTGGGTAGGGCAGACACTGCAGATTAGCAAATCTTTTTGACTTTTTATGCTCCTGTTTTCAGCAGCTGCAGGTGTCCAAATGAGTAGGTTGCTTTGTAGCCAGCTTCATTAACACGGAAACTGTTCATCTTAAGTTTTTGTTTTTATAAATCCTGCTTTAAGTATATGGAAGCAGATGAATTTGCTTTAAGTGTATGGAAGGGGATTAATTTGCTTTCAGGTTGCATCGGAGAACATTATGCTTTTGCTGTCTTTTCTTATAAGCCTGTATTTTTCTTTTTATTGCTAGGTATGGATGAGCGAACAGGTGCCACATCCTGGGGAACAAGCGGTCAGCCAAGTCCTTCATATGAATCTTCAAGGGTAAGGTTCCCACATAATAATTCATAGTGAAAGTTTATGGGAATGTACAGTGAAAATCGGCAGATGATTTGGCAATGTTTTTGAAGGGTAAGCTCCTTTAAATACGCAGATTAGCATCTTTTGGAGACTTTAATGACTTTGATATGCTGCAATAGTGATCAGATTTCTAAGGCTAAAAATATATAGGTTAAGAATTCATGAAAATAAGCTGTACATAACTGTACTTGAATGATAAGTGTGCGATTTATTTACATTATGGTCAGAAAATGAAAATAGAAGTCATGTTACTTATTCAGGAGCAGATTTATTGGCAAAGTGTGGGGAACACTTGCCTCTCCATTAACATTACCCAGCTATAGTATGCGTTGTGATACGATGTTCCTCCTGTTCCCGTTGCAGCTTCATCCATCCTACTTACTGAACTAAAGGTTTTTGATAGTATGTAATATCCTAAAATAACATTGCCTTTTTAAAACCCAACTCAATGGTCAAAAGCAAGCTTTCCTTAGTAAATCACATTCCCTTTCATCTATTCAATTTTCTTTGTGTGAATATCTACTCCCTAAAAAGCCAATGAGCTGAGTACCTAATGGATTAATTACTAGAAATACACAGCATCACTGAAGGGCCTAATCTAAATAATTTGCTGTCAGTACCCTTGAGCCAGAGCGCTGCATTGGCTCTTGCACCTTTGCAGCTTTCTCTTGCTGTGGAATGAAGTGGGCAGGCTGCAAGGTCTTGTCCAGCTCACTGGATAGCATTAAAGCCTCTCTCAGACTTGGGAAGAGAGCATTAGAAAGATTTATCACGAAGGCCTAATTTTTTCATTGATCTGTGGTAAGTAAATTATAATAAAAAGATAGAAGAACTTTATGGGTTGCAGAAGTACTTCTGTGCAACGTAGAAATTAGGCATTTTTTTTAAACAACCTGCATAATTTGAGGCATGAAGCCCAGCCTTTTAGATGCCTTTTCTACATTTAAAATTGAATCTTATTGTGCAGCTTTAAGTAACTCATGTTCTTGTTTTAGGTGTTTGGTGTTTCGACACTCATTTATGATGTTGCTGATCAATTTTAATCAATCATGAGTTAAGCTGACCTAACTAGAGCTTGTGGTTCATTGGCTATGTGGCTATATTAATCACGTATTCTTTTATGTTAGAGGATCAACCAGCTAACATTCCAGTAATGTAAAGTCGGGTGCCTGGTGTATTGGTCTTTTTGGTTGGTTGGTTTTGTTTTTTTTTATTTATTTTTTTTATTATAACTGAAGATCATGACTAGGAAATTTTAAACACCAGTCAAGAGTCAAACCCTTCAGAAATTATAGCATTATACCGTAAAGTTGGTAATAAAGGCAGATGTTCATGCTCTAACAGAGGTATACCAGAAGTTAGAATCATAGGAAGAGGTTGGTGCTATTTGGGTGTATCATTAAGTAAAACAAAGGTAAATGTAGGTTTGTCTCAATTCCTATGGAAGGCTTCAGGAAAAAGAGATGTTAAATTCTTACACGTGTCAGGTGTCCCTCTCTCCCCAGCAATTGTAACTTGGACTTACAACTAGTTTCTATTTAAAAAAAAAACAAAAAAACAGGAGTGAGACAGAAAGAAAAAAAGAAATTTATCCTCCCAGCAAACAATCATAATTTATATTAGGACGGTTTCAGTTAAAGGGAGTTGGACTCTAGCCAAACTGAATATATTGCTAAGAGTTGATGGAATCTATGCCCAGAATGTTATTGAAGTATTTCTTCCTCTGCTGGCTAAGTGCAGAGAATTTTTTCTCTTGCATGCTAGTAATTTGAGATGATACTGAGAGTTCATTCTGAAGCACCAGTTATTTACAGCTTGTGATGATTTTTTTTGTTGTTTTTTTTAAAGAAAATATGTTCATTTTTGTTTAAACTGGAGCATACTGTTTTAATACATCTTTCTTAATTCAACCTAAATACGTTATAAAGTGTTTAGTTAGAGAATTGGTAGTTAATGCTGTAGATTTATTTCTCTGCTTGTATTTGTGGCTGAATTTAATGATTTTATAGTATGGCATTGTATGCATTAGTATAAACTTTAGAACAGGAGAAGACTGAATACTTGCATACAAACTTTCTTGATTTATAAACTAAAAAGGAAATAATCAGGTTCACTTCTCTCTGTCTCACAAAACACTGTGTTGGATGTTTTGCCTTCCCCTTAAAAAAAAAAATAAATTCATTTGTTCCTGTAGTGTTGAGGTGGTAAAGTTTTCCTCGCTTTGATAGGGGATTTTTTTTTGTCTAAAGGCAGCAGAAATCACGTGAGGGGAAAACCCCACCCAATATTCCTAAATTCTAGTGAAAGATTATTGTAAGTTGAATATTTCTACAAATGTCTTCCTACACTAACTTTCTTTTTGGAAAACCTGCTAAATGATAGAAATTTAAGAGCAAGTCTGATGTTAGCACAGAACATGACATAAGACTGCCCATGAAATTTCTCCATGGGGTCGGCTTAACTGTGAGCTGTTGGCTCCGCAGTCCCGGAGCATCAGTACGGCAGCGGCTCGTGACAGGATCACTGACCAGGTGGTGCATGCCGGTAGGTGTAGGTTTTCCCGAGATCCTGGTGTGGTTGGGCTGTCTCAGGAGACATCAGCCTCTGGTGCTAGGCTTTGAAAGATTACAAAACCCGTGCATCTCCTTGGTTTTACGTAGTATCTTCATGTGCTGAGGAGTAAGCAAGGCCTGTCCCACAGGGTCAGGGTAGATATTATGCAGAATCAAAGTGAAGTGGCTATCCAAAGGAATTCAGAGGGTTTTGGGCAAAAATCTACATTCTTCAATACACCTAAAAAGTTTGATAGTGGGAGGGGGGAAAAAAACCAACTTTCTGTAGAGGCCTTGTGTGAAGCAATAAAGAATGGTTGTCTGGGATGTCATTTAAATGACAACAGTTTTCTTTTAAAGAAAACTGAATTCCTTTTACAGGAAAACTTTGTTCCCGTGTTTTCCCAAAAAAAGTGATGAACACTAGAAATACATATTGTCTGTAGATAGAATTGGTAATGGTTAAGAGGCACAAATTAATTCATCCCATGGCCACATTCTTCTGCAAAAAAAAGTAGAACAAAGGAAGTTCTCTTCTGCATTGAAATTGATGAAAAAGCACTGGACTTCATTTACCAGTCTACATGAAGTTTGCATGTAAGATGTACGGTCTTTATTTTTTGGTTTTCCTTCAACTAATGAGACACATTACACTAGTGGTTCAGAATTGAGAAGTTCTGACTACTACTTCATATGCTGCCAGATCAGATCGCTCTGAGGAAGAGCTAAAATGAGTGTGTGGGTCTCTATCACAAGTCTGTAGATCAGAGTTTCTCAAGAGGCTGGACAAATGTTACGCTTAGCCTTTTACATTCCTAGGTTATTCCTTGTGGTGATTAACATACAGAGTTTAAATAAGTTATAATCGTCTTACATATTCAACTTTAACTTCAAAATCCAGTGTTTTTCCCCTGTAATTTCAAAATAGAATGTTAGTCTTGTCCTAATTGTTCTTACTTCTTGCCTCTTTACAGGAAAATGGCAGTCTTCATGGAAAAAGCTCAGACCTCTCCACGGACATAGAAAAGTTGAAACCTCAAGAGGTACCGCTTACTCTTTCTCTTGTGTGTGATTTTTTTTTTTTTGTGTGTGTGTGTTCAATCTGTGTGCGGCCTACTACTGGAATTTTCCTTTAAAGGTCACAATGCAGTGCTCAAATTATTTAAGAATTTAAACTGTTGGCCCAGTACAGCATTGGCTGGAATTTCCAAAGGCACATAAAGATAAGCAATTTTCAAATAAATAGAATTGGAATTTGGTGATAGTTAAGTACATACGTGCTAAAGGCTAATTAAATAAGATGATGGAAGACTGGCTAAAGGAGATCTTCCTTTCCTGACTCCTGCCGAAGATTCAGGTCAGTATTGATGGTCTGGTAATATCCAGCAATGATGCTTAAGGAAAGAGTGCAAGTATAAGGCAAATATTTTGCCGCCTGTACTGTCATACTCTCCCGGCAAAACCCAGCAGTTAGGGGTTTAGGAGATCTCCCAGACAGAGCTGACCTTTTGGACATTGTTCTTATAGCTATTGGTGGACTTATTCTCTGTGAGTTGTGAATTTTTTCTGACTTTGACAACAGTTTCGGCAATAATAACAAAGTGTTTTGTGGCAAAAAAAATGATGTTTTTGTCTTAAGTGATTTAACTGATTTCCACCGTGTTCCTGTGTTCTGAATAGTAATGATTGGTTGTTACTGATGTACTTCATTTTTTTTTTTTTTTTTCACAAACATCTTTATTTACATGCCACTTGTATGTGTCTCCTCTTCTCAACCAAATTGAAGAGTCGTAATCTATTGGTATAGTGTATAGTAGCTTGTCCTAACCTGTGGTTAGTTCTTGGTGCTGTTCTCTGAATCTTTCTGCTTCTTCTGTATAACTTAAGAGTTAGGGTGATTATGGCTGCATGCACTAGTCAAGGTGAGAGTATACAAACAATTTCTGCATGACATAATGATACTTTTGTTCCCTATTCCTTTGTTACTCATTACTGTCTTGCATTTTTTGACTGTTGCTGGGCTCTGAAGTGATACTGTTTCAAAAACTGTGTAGAAAAATATATTTTTTCTTACATTGCACAGTAGTTACCACATTGTTATGACATTGAGTTATTTTTTGGTGTTTCTTTTTGTATTTATTTACACCAAATTTTGTCTGCTGTTTTATTGCCAATTTCATGGAGAACTTGCTTTGCAACTCTGCACTAGTTACAATTATTTTTGTTATCAGCAAACTTTAGTATGTCTCTGTTCACCCACTGTTTTTGACTTATTTATGGAATTTTTGAAGAACGTTGGTCTGAGTGCAGTTTTTTGGGAAGGTGGGAAAAACACATTGGTAACTTCTTTTCACTGTGAAAACTGGACATATATCCCTGTGCTTGGGCTGGGGTGTTTGTTTATGTATTTTAATCTTTTTATCAATAATTAATTCACAGAAGGTCCTTCTCTCATATCCCATAGCAGTTTATTTTAAGAGTCTCTGGTAATACCTTATGAAAAGCTAAAATACTCTTATTTAGGTAGTGTTTTGAAATAACATTAAAGGCTGAGAATCACTGCAGGCTTGAGAAAGTCTTATATGAGCCTTGTTTTTTCATTATCTAATAATGTTAAATAGTGTTCTAACACTGAAAGAGCAGTATTAGAATTGGCTGTAACGATGTTAAATTTGTGCAAAGGTACAAATTGAGACATTAGTGACTTCTGTGTGCAAAATCTCTTTTGCATAGGCCAAATGTTTTGTTAGAAAATACATCTGTTGTGGGGGAAAAAAGAAGGAAAAAGTAGGAAAGCTTTATTTTTTTAGGGGAATAATTCAGGAATGGTAATTAGCAAGTCAGTGGAGTGCTAATGGTGGCCCTTATTCTTGAATGATTATGGTGAAGTCCGTATACAATACTGTGTCAAAATTTTCCGTCTGTTGTGGCACTGGTTTTTCTTCCAACTCTCTCCAATCTTGCTTTTACTTCTATATGTGCAACAGAAGTGGTTTTTCTTTGAGTATCTTCTGGATAACGTATGCAAGTCCCCGCCTCGTCTTTGCGATACAGAGCTAGAGATGTTTTTGCGTGTGTTCAGAATCCCTTGCATTGGAAGGGTAGCTGGCTCTTGGTGTATGGTACAGAGGATTGTAAAGCTGCTTTTTGAAAGCCTTGCTCTATTGAGTGCTTTGAAGCAAATTCTGAGGTACTTGAACCAAGTAGCATGTTTGCTGCGCAGTAATATATTGCCCTATGGCACTTGAAAGTTTTCTCTTCGGGTTGGAGATGCTTCCAAACTTTTTAGCTTTCCTGTTTTATTTGGGAGTTGTAATTTATGCTCATAACCTAGCAACAAATTGGTATAATCAATTTTTTGGGGGTAAACATTGACTTTCAATTAAACATTTTTCTACCATAGTTTTTATTGCAGCATGGCTAAAGAGCGCTTTTATTTGATGAAGAATAATGCTCTGTGAGGTTTTCTTTCATTGTTTTGATTTTGTTGTAACATGTCTTTGCAATAAAAGGAGCAAGTTAGTTTTTCATCTGTTTAGATTGCTGTCTCCAGATCAAGCAAATCTAAAAATAATTTTTGTAAGACATTTCCTTGCTGCATAGACTTTTTATATACACAGACATAATAATTTTAACTATTAAAAATTTAGCATAAATTAGCTGAGGTATTTTTCTTCCAAAATCTGAACTGTGGGTGTTTTATCTTCCAGCATGTATATTGCACTAAAAGCTGTGAGTGTATATTTTGACCTGATGTAACATAGAATCTGGTTTCACTACCGAATATGCAGTTTATCCTCCTTTTCATTTGCAAAACTCTGCTAAATATCTATTTGAAGCCAGAGTTGAACTGATAAAGATACCACTGCTAGATTTAGGTGGTTTTGGAGCATCAGTCAACAGGTTATGCTCTCTATTGTGTGTAAAATACTCAGACATGAATTGGAACCCAGAATATGATATGCCCAAGCTATTCTTTTTGCCCCCTACCACCAGTAGTACTTTTAATTTGCAAAGAAGTCAAACAATAGTAACGAGATAGCAGGTTTTGAAATAGTATTTTATACCTCTTAATCTCAGGTACATAACAAGAAAGGAAGCTGTTAAATAGCAAAACAAGACAAGAGGGACACAGAAATACAGTAAGTGTTATCAAGTCTGTTGTATTTGTGTCCTCTTTGTCCTCTGTTGGCTTTTTTTTTGTTTTGTTTTTTTTTTTTTTTTGAGGGGGAGGGAGGTTATTTGGTGATTCTTCTCCTGGTTATTTGCTTTTTCTGATGTATTCTATAAGTAAGCAGATGATTCAGTGTGAAATCAAAGCCAAAATTAAATATCCCGTATTCAGTGCACAGGACACTTTCGCCAATGCAGCTTACTTTGTAATTTGATTTTTGGGCAGCGCTTTTCAAAGCAAGTTCTGATATCAAAGTTCTGAATGTGTTAGTTAAGTTTTTTAAGTACTGTCTTTAAGCATTTATTGTTAGTATGTTGGCTATACCTGTATTATTTTCTTTCCTGGTTTATAGCTTAGATAAGAGCTAGAAAAATCTGGGTTTAGTCATATGAGCTATATTGGAAAAGTGGAGGTTTTTTTGTTTGGTGTTGTGGGGTTTTTTGTTTTTTGTTTTTTGGTTTTTTTTTTTTTTTTTTTTCTTTAATTGCAACTATCTATCATATTGAAATTAGCATTGGAATCTGTTCACAAATTAGTTTTCCATGCTGCCAGGAAATTGTCCCATTACATATCACGTTGATACTTGTCTCACAAGAGTTTAGAGAGGTGTAATTCACCATTGGGTTTAGCTATTTAAAATCAGATTCATCATTCACTAAGTTAACTTCCTGGAAATGGATTTAGAACAGGAGAAAATTGTAATTATTACATAATAGATTCCTTGTTCAATGTGTTACCTCCCTCTTCCCCTTCCAAAGCTCTACCAGGTTAAAAAACAAATACACAAATCATGTTTTCAGTTGTTCTCATATTCCATTCCTGCACACATAATTTTCATCTGTTTCAACTTGATACGTGGAAATAAGCTAATGAACATTTTTAGAGCTCTGTTACAAAGCACAACTTACAGTGACACTTGGAAGGTACTTGTGAAAGTTCTCTTGACTTTTCCCAGTAACACCTGAAATCTGGGGAAGTGCTGTCTGCTTCCCTCTTCCCCCCCATGTAGCAGGTGACTAAGTAATGTATAAAGCTACATTTCTGTCTTTAGGATATTGTAGGGGAAGGTTAAAACTTGCTGATAGTGAAAGGGAATCAGAATTGAAACTAGAAAGTGTACAGCTCCCTGTTTCTGGTGCAGTTGGGTGATGTCCATCAGCTAACTGCATTCATTCCTCTGTTTAATAAGTATTACACAAGTTTCTTGTGCAGTAAAGCGGGATGGGGTTGAAGTACTGCCTGTTCCCATCTGGCTGGGAGATGGCACACAGGGAGCCTGTGGAGGGGAGGGGTGTTTGTTTCCAGGCACATCAGATGGGTCTTCAGCTCGGTCTTCTAGCTTTTGGATTCTAGCAGGCAACAGGCACTAATATGGATGAAATGGCATAAGGAGCATGGGGAGTCTCCCATCATCGTCTGCCTGCTCCATTTCCCCCCCCATCATCCCTGGCATTTTTCCTTGTTTAGAAAGTTCAGGTAATTTTCTGTTTGACCTGTGCCATACCTGCATGTTGTCCTTACAATGGATGTTGGTGCTGTTACACCACAGAGAAGCAGGTTGCTGGATGCATTTATTAGTGGTTGTATTAGAAAAGATTTGGTTATTGAGGAAGCTGCTTTTCATTTTAGTTTTTTATCATAATGCCAATTGGTTGGATTTATTTTTGGTTGCATAGGAGGTTTATATATTGTTGATTAATTATGTTCAGCCACAAAGTAACTTATCCTGTAATTCCCTGTTCCCTCACAGAACAGTCTCTGTGCACATCTCTCTGTCCATAAAATTACAAAATATGGTCTAGTTGCAATTGCAACATCCAAGCTAATAGTCTGTGTATAAATAACTTGAAAGTAAGTTTTCAGACTTAACTTGTTTTGTTCTTGTAGGGTTGATTGGAAGTTCTGTATTTTCAGACATAAAATTATTCAAATTGTATGAAGTACTTAATACAGCCATGTGGATCTTTGTGCTTCTTCAGTGCTTGTTTGTCAGAAGTATACTTGGGAACGTATACATTTTGCTGTCTTTCTGTGTCTTTTGCTGTTCTTCCCAGGTGAATATGTTATAAAATCATTTTGGTCACTGGAAACAACATTGTTCCTAACTAACTTTTTGCTGCAAGACTGTTAGTGATTTAAATGGAGTTGTACTGTGACCTGTGACAATGCCATGTTTCTTGGTGGTCAGCTGAGATAAATGAAGATAGCGCAAGTGATCCTCAAGGCAAAAAGGAGTATTCTTCTCTGGATTTATTTTTCTCTTACCTTCATATTTGCAAGGTTCTTCCTGATCCTTGTGTTCAGTAGACCCAGCCAGGTTTTAGCTCTGCAGTCTTTCCTCTAGGAGCCATTGACAAATACATAGATTCAATGACTGAAAATACTCTTTCCAAAACAAAATGGTTGCTTATTTCTGGAAACATACGTGATCACATAATCCATAATCCTTTAAATTAGCTGGGACGCCTTGGTATGGTTATTGCCCAGAGCCTCTTGTCTAATCTTCAGTCACTAACTCACCACCATGTTCACGGCTGAAGTCAGCCTCTCTGGGTTGGTCAGTCTGTCTGTCTGTGTCTTGCTTTTGCTCCCCACTTCCCTCCCCCCCCTTGTGTTTTTTCCCTCTTGCTTGTCTTTTCAACTCTCAGATTAGTTTGGAGAGGCAGATAATCCAAAATAAAGTGGATTTCATCAGTAGATCCACTGTTGTTCATTTACACATTAGTCATTTAGATGACTGTTGCCTGAATCATAGGATCGTAGCCAAATTTAGCTTGGAAGAGGGACCTCAGTATTCCTGAGTTTTAAACAATTAATATTTGTTAGCTAAGGTCAGCCAAACTATAAAACTGAAGGAATCGGAAACAGCATTTGTTAAATTTAATCTTTTGGTCTGTAGCCATGTCAAACCATGAAGTAAACCATTCACTTTAGTGGAATGTTAATGTCTAAAGTTTAAAGGAGATAATTGAGCTATATTGTAAGTTGCTAAAATGCAAATACTCACTCACTGATCTGGCAGCTTGGTTAAGAACCACAACTGGGTCTGATTTTGGTCTGTTCCCAGGGATTCGTGTAGGATAGGGCTTAGGGATAAGGGAGGAGAAACAAAGAAAAAAAGCCCGTTTTCTCTAGTTTAGTGGACTTGAACAAATAAAATGCTATGGAGTAGTTAACAATACAGGAAGAAGTTATTCCATAAAGTCAATAAAGGCACGGGAACATTGTGTGCCATGTAGTTACAGTGTCTCCCTCATTTTCCCAATTTTACCCTGAAGTGGAAATAGGATGTTGTGCTTTTTTAAAAACAAAATCAAAAAACCCACAACTTGAGTGGGTCAGGAGTAGAGTTTTGCTTATGCATGGACAAATCCTGGTGTGACTTCAGAACATAATTATTAACGGACAATAGTTTTATGTTTTTGAAGTGGAAGCAAAAGGGTGAGGATGCATCCTACAGAAGCCCTGGAACCAGTGCAATGAGAAGGGGTAGGAACAGTGAGCCGAGGAGGCTTTTTGGCTTATTCTTAGGTGAGTTCTGTGATTGACTTAATCCAAAATATCAGCACTTTAATAGTCATTGAAAGGCATTGAGTTTTAGGAGGTTAATTACAATTTTATTTTGTAAAATGGGGCATAGGGTCATTCTGTCAAGCCTTCCCTTATGGTTTGGTAGGATAAACATGCCTAGTAAGGAGTATGTTTTCTCTGTGTGGGTTTTTTTTTATTTCCTTTTCTGGGTCTTCTAGAATAATACATTCTGTAAGATAATTTTCAGGTGTTCTGTATACAACTATTTATGATTTTGTAAATAGTCTCAGATTTTTAATTGGTTTGGCTGTGTTAGCATACCTGTGTATGGAAGATCCTCTTGATACAGGTAAAGTCTAAATCACTTGGACCCTGGGGGCATCTTACCCAAAAGAGATGGGAATGAAAACTGTTGCAACTGTTGATTTTTATTTTTTTTAATTGATGGACTTAATTTATTTGAATTATTAGAGAACATCGCTCTAATTCAATGAAATAGGTGAAAAATGAATAAAATGTTGGAGCATTCAATGTTGAGAGTACCTTTGCCTATTCAGTTATTCAGTTAAATTGCAGTGCTAATTAGTAGTAGTCTTTCAGCTGCATTTCATGACAGGTATTATTGGTAGACAATACTTGTTGCTTTTATTTGTAGATGTATCTGTCTGTCTGATCACAAATGTGAAGTGAGACAGAAATGCAGGGAGAGTCCTCTTGCAAAACCAACAGTGACAACATCACAAAATGCTGTAAGGGAACAGTTAGCCCCCATGAGCCTTTACTGGGGCTATAACAATACAGAAAGGAAAGTTTTTGTCTTCCTTTGGGAAGGTTAAAGCTTGCTTTTGTAGTAGCTATATAAGAGGTTGGAACAAACAAGATGGTTTTGAGTTTACAGCTATGGCATCTAATCATATTCAAAACCAGTTTTCTTTCTGTAAACAGAAAAATGCCCTGAGCTATTTGCAGTCCCTTCAGAATAAGGGTGCTCAGAACAGGAAATAAATTTGTCCAGTAACTCCTGTTTTGCAGACTTTTTGCCAGTTATTTGTGGAATACTCAAACTGTGAACTCTGCATGCTAATCCATTGGTAGGTGTGCTGGGGAGCAAAGGCGGCAGAAATGGGGAAGTGGACTCAGCATGGAGCATCCCCTTCCAGCCTGGCTGTGCCAAGCTTGCCTCACAGGTGACAGTAGGTACCAGTCCTCCAGAGGGCTGTGGAAGCCCACCTGTGGTCCAAAGAATGACATCACTAGCCCGTTTCAGTAGAGTCAGGTCAGAGTATGCATCATCGAATAGTTCTTCCCAAGAGGGAGAATAGCTTTTGGCATAACTAATTAGCTCCTGTTTCTGCTTGCAGCCTGTATCAATCTAGCTGTGGTCAAGTGAGGCCCCTTCCAGAGAGCAGTCTTCAAAAATTCCACGAACTGAATTTCCTTCCTTTCTCAGAAAGAAAGAATGAAGTTCGGCAGTATATATTATTGAGTCTTCTTTAAAACATAGATTTGAAAAGGGGCTTTGGTAGAAATTTTTATATGGTTCCCCCCCGCCCCATCACGTTCTGTTGCCGTTGCCATGAGGGATGAGTTCAGATGTGAGCTGAGGGTGTTTTCTCTTTGTTACTGCGTCACAAAGGTGGGATGTAGCATTTAATAAACTGCTATCCTTTTTTGGTGTTGCAGACACTTTTTAAGGCTCTCAACTGCGTTCTTCTTTAAGCAATAAACATATGTTGTCAATTTGCACTATCATATTTGTAAAATACTTTTTTTTTTTTTAAGCCTTGATTATATGACTAGAAGCTTCCAGTAGATTTTCAGAAGCTATTGGAAGCTTCTAAAGTTTTCATCTATGATTGATTACAGCTCTTCCCAGTAGAACTTTATGCTGTTTATTATGTAAGTTAACAATACAGATGTAAAAGCAAGGAATGGTATCAGGAATGCAATTTTATTTGACGTACAGCTTAAATGTGAAGAATGCTCTGAAATAACTCTGTATAATTTAGATCATTGTCCTTAGAGGTCTTCTGATTTTGCTCAATTTGCTTTTGTGAAGCGCAAAAGAAGTTTGTTAGATCAACACTGCGTGTGTTTGTGGTTATTTTGTATTCATGTAGTGTGGGTGAGTTACATGTGGGAATCAACCCAGGGTTTCTAATCCCAAACTCTGCTGCTTGAGTTGATAATCCATAACTCATTACTAAGATTCTGAATAACTGGTGTCAAGGATGGTGGCCAAGTTAAGACCTCTTTATGTAGGTCCACTGTAGGTGAAGGCTGAGAGAGGCTACACTTTGCACAAGGGTAAAATTCTGTAACGCATGACAAAGAATGAGATGCCTGACGCAATTAATTTTAGTCAGGAATTGAATTCAAGTACAGAAAAAAACAATTCTATTTAAAGTGCTTGCATATCCCTTTAGTACATTTCCCTTCCCCCCTCCCCGTATAGTAAATGTTCTGTTTTCTGTGGGTTTAGTGTTATGAAGGATGACTTGGAGCATTTTCAGGTAGATGAAGTAGTTGATTTGTCTACTGGTGTAGAAATATCTTTGCTGTGGTAATTGGATGCAATTGTGTTCTGGGAAACTGATGGTGTATATGGAAAGAAGATGATGTAAAGGATTATTTGAAGGTGTTCTGACAGTAGAAGGGAGAACATTTTTTTCTGTGTAAACTACCCACCCAGGTCTCCAGTTCCTCTGTTTTGGGAGGGAATATGCAATATTAACTTGAGGAGGAGCATTGTTAATCCTGTGCATTAGGTCGATTGTATTGCATGATGTGTAACCGTGTATGAAATGAGTCTTACCCCTGTTATGTTTTCAGTAGTTTTATTATTTACTTTGTAAATAAAGATCTCTTGAAGATTTCAGTTTTTGGGGCTCATCTAGGCACCACTTTCTGAATGTCTGAGATATGGATTCTCTTTTATCACCGATAGTGTCCTTCTTAGTTTACTTCTTTTAAAAATGAAATATAGTTGAAGTATTGTCTCGGGGGGAAAAGGTTTTAAGCCCCCCCAATAACGAGTAGAAGCTGAGAGCCAAATAGGAGGCTACCTACTTAGAAGCTTTATTTTTTTGGTCCTCAA
This sequence comes from Anarhynchus alexandrinus, assembly GCA_008711295.1. NCBI lineage: Eukaryota > Metazoa > Chordata > Aves > Charadriiformes > Charadriidae > Anarhynchus > Anarhynchus alexandrinus. The sequence goes on along the minus strand of VUYV01000008.1, from coordinate 8,485,236 downwards.
TTTGCAAATTTTTGTTTCTCTATTCAGCAGATTTAATTTCTTTTTTGTTTCATTTCAGCATAAAAATAAACCACATGTGGTGACCTTAGCTAGGAGCCACTCTGTTTCCTCGGCAGCTGCTGCTACACGCTGCTTGTCTGACAGACGGGGCTAGGTCATGGTTACCAGAGGACACCCTTGTGGTCATAACCAAGTTGTAAATGTCACTAAGATTGTTTCTGGATGCCTATCACATGTGTATCACTGATTCTGAAGTAGATAAAGTCAGCCAAAGATTCATGTGGGACTTGGGACTCCCAGAAGATTACTTTTAAAGCCGAATAGCAGCAAGAGTTGTGACATGCATCCGTAAGCAGCCGCAGTGATTTGACAGTTCTTTAGCCCTTTGGTAGAACTGACAGCACGCCTGCAAAGATCGTCAGGCCTGTTTCAGCCCCATTAATGTTGTCTTGAATACGAGCCTGCGGTCTGAAAAAATGATAAATGTTCAGTGATTGATGATTTTATAGTCCCAGGGCACTTGGGATTGTTTCTGGTAGTTGTGAACAATTTTCCCCCCCTCCCTTAATTAGGCCTGAGCTTCAGGGTTCTCTCTACCAGGCTTAGAGAAGTGAGGAACTGGGAATTGTAAGGTTTACAAAATGTTTTTCAAAACTTTGGCTACAAAGGAGGTGCAATTTTGAGTGCCAGGTTTGTCATGTTTTGGTACAGAATAAGTGATTCAGTCCACATCTGATCAGTCTGAATGGCAAATACCATATTCATACCTCTTCATACATTTTGAAATGTACAATAGAGAATTTTAAGTAATTGGGTTAATTAAATAGTGTGCGCATCTTAGAGCTTCTGTGTTTTCTGTCTCTGTGCCTTTGGTTCAAGCTTTTAATGAGCCAGTGTTTCCCGACTGCATAAGGGTCACTCCAAGCCTGCTCTGTTGGCTGTACTAATGCTCGAAAAGCGCAAACCAGTATTTCAGTTTAAGTGCTTGTTTGCAAATCAAGTGACAAAGTTGTTTGTTTAATCACTATTTGGAAGTAAACCTTTTGTCAGCTATGCTGTTTAGTAATGTGATAGTGTCAAAATGCCTATTAATCTGTAACATTAATAGCAGGCTACAAGGGGAAGTGGAATTTCTTCTTCTCATTTGCACTAACATTTTTTCCTAATGTCAGTGGCTCTTCCTGACCTTTTTACTGTGTTGTTTTATTGATGCAAACAGAAACCTTAAAAAAAAAACCCCAAAAACCCCAAAAAACAGTTGTGACTTCTTCAGACTAATTTTACTCTCTGTAGTTAGTGACTTAACACTAAGAGGATTGAAATATCAAAATATCTCAGTATTATTCAATTTTTAGAAATATTGTCCATGAGGACACAACTTATTAAGAAATGTACGTGGTTTCTTTTTGATGGGGGAGGAAGAAAAGAGGGGGAGAAAGTAAAATGTGGGTAGGGAGTAATTTCTGTGTTATAGACCCGAAAGCCAACTTTTGTGATTAATGACCAATTGTGACTCTGCACATTTAATTAGGAAAGTGTCATTACACTCAATTAGCAGGGCTGCCAAATAATCTGTTTAATACTCTGGTCTTTTTTTCTCTAGGGTTTTGCAGACAGTCCTCATTACAGTGATCACTTGAATGACAGTCGATTAGGGCCCCATGAAGGATTGTCCCCGACACCTTTCATGAACTCAAATCTGATGGGTAAGTAGGTAATTCTTTACGAGTATCCCCTCAAAGCCTCTTTGGTCAGAAAGAGACATTTTTCATTCCCTTGTCTAGGCCTGACATGTCAAGCATCTGGAACTTGCTCTGTTTCTTATAGCAACACTGACTTTCCTGCTGAAATCTTTTTATGTTGAGCAAATTCCTCATAAGGGCCATTGTCCGGGACTTTTCAGAAGAAGGAACCTAGAAAGCTAATATATTTTGATTTGGTTTTTAGACTTCTCTTGCAAATTCTAAATTATTTTAAAGCTGAATTTTCCTTAACTTTTGCTGAGAAGACACCTATAGCAATTCTTAATTTGTGCATTTTAAAAAAATAATTATTATTTTAACACTCTTGATTCCTGAACTACCTACCAATTTACTTTAGGCTTTTCTTCAGTTAGTAATTTGAGGGCTTGCCTCTTATTTTTAATTTTCTAATTTCTTTGATTTTTGTTGTATTAGAAACATTGTCACTTCTAAGAAATAGATGCAAACTCCTATTTTGCTAGGCAATTGTTACAGCTTCCAGGCCTGTGGGTGTCCAACACTTTCTGCTTTTGAAACTGGAAAAACAAGCAAGCAAAATGTGTATTATATTGTGGGCTTAGGTATTGAAAGCTTTTTCTTCATTGCCTGCCCTTTTGTGTTACCTGAAACATATTAACATATTGATGACATTGTTTGAAAACTCTTCTCCCTATTCCAGTTTGGAGCATAAAAATGTTCATTTCAAAATATTTATTATTTGGCAATACATGGTCTTGGGACAATTTTTTTCCTTGTGCCTTAAACTTAGGGATGACTCTGAATGTTTGTTCTGAATTTGTACAATTGACATTGTTTCACTTGTGTATTCTGTGTGTTGTAGACATGACCTATTTTGTGATCTCAGTATTGTCCTTTTAAGACATAGCCATGGTAATCTAAGTGGATTACCTAAATCCAAATCCTGGTGGTCTGCAATTTCTTTTGGAAATCTTTCTACTTTGCTCAGTCTTTGTTTACTACTTTAATTTTCTCTGAAATAGAAGCAGACAAAGCACAGCTATTGCTGAAACCAGAATTTCATTTAAACCTTCATATATGAACCTGAAAATACATAATTTTAAATTGAGCATCCCTGTAGTCTTTGTTTATAGAGACTACATGTCAATTGGTCAATGACACTTCTATCTGAAGACAGTGAAGTTAAAATGTAGTTTCCCTTAGTTATTTTGATAGAGTAGAGCTTCCCCCCAATAGTGTTTCAAATGTGTTGTTTTTTCTAAATTCAGGAGACTAAATAGACAAGTTACTTCAATTGCTTCTCCAGTATTTTGATCAGTACCACATATGGAAAGGCTCTAGGCTTTGTAGCTGATACTGATTTTATTTTACAAAAATATATAGCAAAGTTTGATATACATATATTTTTTAATTTGTATTACCAAAGGCAAACTATTTGGTCATGCTTTTATTTTGAGCCATCCAACTTCTAAACAAAGTATGCCTTTCAATGTATGAAGAAAATAATTGGTGCAACTATATCTTTTTAGTTTTTCAGTTTTATTGAAGAGATGGCTAGGAGATTCCATTAGACATAATAGAATTACATCATTAATACAGATTTGAGAAGACACCTCCATTGAGATTGTTTTGCAGAGAGAATTAACGAATTACAAGATATGTATGTGTCAGTCACTTACCCAAAGCAGCTGTGAACTGAAGTAGTTTTGTAATGCTTTATGGCTAACAGTTCTTAAGGATTTTATTTTGTTGGAGCAATAATACTTAATTTCCTTCTATATGCAGCAAAGAATTATAGAAAGCTTTCAGTATATATCTCTAAGAAACGTACACCTCAAAACTACAAAAGTATGCTTATAAAGTGTTCCACCTGTGGTTTTTGGCTTGTCATAACAAAAAAAAAATATTTGTTTTACTTATGTTGCAGTATAGGATGCAGCTTTGTGTATCATACTTTCACATCATGAATTTTTGCAGCATATCTTAAGTTGATGCTGAAAGTTTGGAGAGAGGAATGATAAAAGCTACATAAAAACATCAAGTAGTTTTCTGTGTAGTGCAACTATCTGTGTTTGGTTTTTTGTCTATTGTTGAAAAGAAAAGTGACATTTCTTCTAAAGTTTTTAGACAAAAAAAATCTTTACACAGTTTGTTAATATCAAATTGTGGTCGGGTTCCCATAAACAGAATGAAAACGTCCATTTTATTAGTTACTGCGGATGATATTTAATGCATTGATTGATTATTCTGTGATCTTCAGAGGTTAAAAGGAGATGGAGGCTAAGAACATGAACTTGATGAGCTTATAGGAAATATCTCAGTAGGCTAATGGGAGTGATGGAGCCTCTAGGGTTCCACGCTGAAGATCCAAGAAACACATCCCTTCCCAACATTTTATCATGACTGAAATACATCTCTGAAATAGTTAAAAACTATTTAAAAAAACAAAAAGAGCAACAACATATTTCACCATTGCTGTCAACTCTTAAGAGCACCATTAAAAGAAAGAATTGTGTGTCAAGGGGATGTTGTTATTTTGTGTATTATGTTCAGCCGTAAGCATATTTGCCTGAAGAGATAGCGGATTATAAAGTGCCACTGTCTTTCATGATGGAGCTCTCAAACATTTTAATGATCTTGTACATTGCAAAAGAGAGAAATTTTGTCTAACAAGAGTTGATAATGATTCAATAATGAACAATTTGCTACAGAAAGATGCATTTCCATATTCATTTAGATATTTTTTTGAAGTGTTTTGCAGAGGAAGTAAAGCTATTATGTTGGATTGGTTAGTGTTCTTCACTAATGAATTCCAGAATTATCCTGTTGATTTGTTAGTATAAAAAAAGAAGGGCTGTTGCTTGTGTTTTAAGTAAAACCACTGAATCCTCTTGGCACCAGCATAGTCTGTTAGTATCCATAGAGATATGTAGAAAATCAGGCTAAGATATATTGGTGGTATTGTAGCTTCATTTAGACTTGATAATCTCTGCTTATTCAACATTTTCTGTTTTAATTACATTCTAGAAGACTATTTGCAAGGATACCAGATTCCTTTCTCTGCAGTAATGCTGCCTTTTAGTACTCTGCACTTGCAAGGAGAGGTCAGTTTTTGATAGGAGCCTTCAAGCGTGTGGTATTGTATCTTCTCCTGTACCATTACCTGGACTTTATTCTGTTGAGCTTTTCTACATCTGCTTAAGGGGAAGAAAGGAAGGAGATCGTTCTTGAATATAACTTAAAGGGGTTTTTGTTGATCCTTCTTGAAAAGATGAAGTGGGTGGCTTCATTTCTTTTGTGTGTCTGTTTTTCCATGAGAGGTAGAAAGGATAAAGGCAAAACTTTTGCGCTCCATGTTGATCGTCTGTGTACTGCACGGTTCCACAAGCTTGTGCATTATTGAAAGTCATTAAAAAATGTAGGCAATAGTGAACAAAAAGGTGGTTGAATATAAACTTGCCATGTTGCAATCTGTCCCTTGACATAGAAAGAGATGATCCGAGTGCTGGAGCACCTCTCCTATGAGGAGAGGCTGAAAGAGTTGGGGCTGTTCAGCCTGAAGAAGAGAAGGCTCCGGGGAGATCTTATTGCAGCCTTCCAGTACCTAAAGGGAGCCTACAGGAGAGCTGGGGAAGGACTTCTTTTACTAGGGCATGTAGTGATAGGATGAGGGGGAATGGCTTCAAACTGGAAGAGGGCAAGTTTAGATTGAACATTAGGAAGAAGTTTTTCACTTTGAGGGTGGTAAGGCACTGGCACAGGTTGCCCAGAGAGGTTATTGAGGCCCCATCCCTGGAGGTGTTCAAGGCCAGGCTGGAGGTGGCCTTGGGCAACCTGGTCTAGTGGGAAGTGTCCCTGCCTATGGCAGGGGGGTTGGAACTCGATGATCTTCAAGGTCCTTTCCAACCTAAACCATTCTATGATTCTTCCAAGTTTTCTTTCAAATATACTTGTTTTCTCATTATTTCTTTAACTAGTTGCTTTACAGTTTAATTGGGTTAAATTTTAGACCTCTGGGTGTTCCTGGGCTAGCAACAGGATTTGAAGACCTGTCAACCAAGATATCTGGAAACTGTCATAATCTGAAACTCCGAACGTGTGGGAATGGAGGATTTTTAGATCACTTGCATCTTCCCGACCTCACCTACTCACCGACTCTAGTAGCCCAGCTGCAGAGTTGTAGTTACTAGGTTATTTCAAATCATCTGTGGATGTTGTAACACTCACTGCTGTGAGTATCCCAGTGAGGCGGTGACTGTGCTCCTCTTCCTAACGAACTAACTTCTGCTTCATGCTCGGTAGAGTCAGGATACTTTCTTACAGCCAGCATTAAGAGTATGGAGGACCTGACAGAGCAGGAAAGTCAAGACACATAAGTCAGTATTTTTGAGGGAGGGAGTAGATGCTTGTTACTGTAATCCGAGCTATAAATGATGCAGATCGTTAATCAAAATATAGTTTCTTGTACTGTAACTGTTTATACTGCGAATATAAAGGGTAAGCCCGATTCTTGTCCTGATTGAAATAAATGGGTGAAAGAACCAAACATAGTTCTCTCTCATGAAAGCTGAGTGATACATTTTGGGGTTTTTGCAGTGTAGCTTCCTTTAATGTTGGTTGTACTTGATGCACTTGAATCACTTGGGTGGTTTGTCGTCAGGCTTCACAAAACTGGGCTTGCGAGTAAATTTTATATATATATACGCACCATTTATTTTACCCTCTATTAGTGTTTAAGTGTCTTGTACTAATGTATCAGGTGATTAATAGGAATACACTGGGTAGAAATGGCCGTGTGGAGCTAAGGGCAGCAGGAGTGGAGAGGTGCTTGATGGGTTGAGGCCAAATTCCATGCATTTTCAAAGGTAGTCTTTTGAGTTACTGTGAAACTAAAGACTCATTTTGTGGTTTAATCGTACAAATGAGCGATCAATGTCTGGATTGGGATGCCTTCTGATTTTAGAGTTACTGTTCACTTAATTGACTAGATCACCCAATTGCATAGGTTTGTAAGAAAGGCTGCTTCTGCCAGTCCCTCTTTCAAACTACTGAACTTACTGGGTCTAATTTTTTATTATAAAATGTATTGTTTGACTTGTAAGTTAAGCACTCCAGTTGGCTTGGATAGAGTGGTAAGTAGTTTTAAAGATGAACAGTAGGGGTGTTCTTTGAAGCAATGTGGTAAATAGCTGAAGCCTCTGTAAGCTTTCCGGTATTGATACTGTTCTTGAACAGGTGATGTAAGCCTTTTAAACCTCAATTTGGAAAAGTTTGTTCTCAGTAAAAGGAGAAGCTTTTGAACTTTCAAATACAATTAAAAGAAGGCATGCATCTGAATTCTTTTGCAGTTAAGAATCTAACTCATCTTCAGGAAAACTGCTAGTTTTCTGCCTCAGTAGCACTTCAGTAAAGGAGTTTTGGAATCGAAGAGGTAGAGCTTATTATCAAATGATGGTGAAGGCAATAGTAGGAAGCAAGCAAGGGTAAAGAGTTATTAAAATGGCAAATGCTAAGAATCAAGCCATTATATTTTTTGCTAGAAATCTTATTTTAATTACCTTTTAGGAAGGGAGAGGGCAGATGCGAGTAGTGAGTTGGCAGACCTTGTCTTTGTCCAAAATAATAGTTAGATTTCCTTGAATTGCCTTCTTACTAATTTAACACATGGAGTAAAATAGGCATCACAATGGAAATGATCTCCAGAGACATGAGTAATGGCAAGACTGATCTGAAATAATTTATACGTTGTTACATTGGTATTAACATGGAGAATGGTGGGGACAGAGTATCTTGAATACTTGAAAGAATTCATTAGGAAGAAAGAGGAAGAAGTTAAAAGAAGAAAGTGACAAAATAGGGACACAGTAAAGATTATGACAAGTGCTTCAGTTCTTCTCATTTTACAGGAGTAGGGCAGTAAGTTGAAAGAAAATTGTAAAAGGATAGCTAATAAGCTTTACATAGTGCCTAATTATCTGTCAAATATTATTGTAGGCTAAGAGTTCAGAAAAACTTCTCTTAGTAAAAAAGATGCAAGTATAAGGTCATGCACAGTTACAGTACTTAGGGGTACAAGTCTCCTGCTCTAAGTCCACCACAAGCCATAAATTGTAAACTTCCCATGCTGGAAAATTCCTTGAAATTTACTTTACAGTAACTGGCATCATGCAGTTTCACAGCGTTGTGTTTACATTTTATCAAATCGCTTCCTGTTTTGATTATTGAAGCTAAAAATATCAAGATGCTGACTCACCTATACGTAAGACATCATGGCTACTTTTCCCAAAGCAAGCATTGCCATTGCTTCACCCCAGTAAAGCTTCATGTTTTATTGCTTCAGATAGGCTAATTTTTTTAAAAGTTAGTTTTTTCCAAATCATTGCATATAATAGATCTGGCAAATGGAAGATTTACATTTAAATTTCCTTTTAAGAATTTTTATTTTCCTTTTGGGTTATGTCTCTGCGCCTAATTGCTTGATTGACACTTTCTATAAAATATTATAGATTGGCTAAAAGCCCAATGTGAATTTTGTAGTATTTTGTTGTTTATAATGAAAATTTCAAACCCAGGGTAATGTTTTAAGTTAAATTTCAATGATTTCTTCTTCTCTTCCAGATAATTACATGTATAATTTGCTTCATATATGAATATATAGAATCTCCGTAAATGAGTTGANCTGGCAGTGTGCATATTCTTTTGTTCTGGGGTGTTTCTGCGTCTGGCTGTGTCCCGGCTCTGGTGTGGCATGTTGGGCAGAGGCAGGCTCTCGGCAGCTGTACCTGTAAAACCTGGGCCCCCGACATGCTGCTGGCTGCTGCCGGTGCGGAGCCACTGGTCTGCAGGCTGATGCTTTCCAGAGTCGCGATGTTTTGTATCTGTTGGTACGGTTTCAGATTTATCTTTTTTTTNTTTTTTTTTTTTTTTTTTTCCCCCAGGAATGACATTAAATAAATTCCACTCACACCAAAGAATTGCTCTCATCTGCTCTTCATTTTCCTTTTGTGAAAGCTAATGGGTTTCTGGGAAATTAAATTACACAGTCATTTAGTGACAGTGCTAAGTGCAGGGCGTTTTTACCCTTGGGTTTTTGCTCACAAGAGTGTGTGTTAAGCTTAGTTTTCCCTTCTGTTTACAGTAATATTTCAATCAAATAGCTTTCCTAACATTTCTCTAAGCACAGTAATACCTCAAGGCTTCCTACAAATGTGGCGGGGAGCTGGCGTCCTCTGTAACGCTGTGCTGTAGCAGGTGTCTGTCCGCTGATGCCCTCTCCCCCTGGGGACCTTCGTCTTCCTCCTAGTTGGCAGCTGTGGCAGAGGGTCCCCCACTGACCCTCCTCAGGTGGGGCTCAGCTGAGGCTCAGCCAGGTAGGTGCTGCCTGCTCCCTGCCCGCCCTCGGCAGCCCCCAGCGCGGGAAGGGGAAGGCACACATCTCCAAATCGCTGTTGGAACCCTTGTCAGACTTTTTCTGCAGTGCTGTGGTTCAAGGGGAAAAAAACAAAACAAAACAAAACAAAAAAAAACCCCAACAACCGAAAAAAAGACCAAAACAAAACCAAAATCAAAATGGTTTCCTTACTGGCAAGTAAGAAAGGGAAGAAATCTGTCCTTGAAAATCCATCACACTTTGTGATTTAACATTGTACTAGGAAGAGCCGCTGATGCCTTTTCACCGGGTACTGCCAGTGCCACCGGTACCTTCACAGGGCTCTCGGAGGTCTCTGCAAACCCACAGTGTGTCCCACAAGCTGAACTTGCACTTTCTGGTGGCCCTGGGCGGTAGCATTGATTGCACTGTGTGCTAACGGGAGGAAAAAATGGGACCTAGCGTTAATTGTGTTATAGGAAGATGAAATGTTGCCTTCTTCAAAAAGGTCTCATTTACGCCTAAATGCCAGAATTTTTGTCATACTAAGTACTTCTGAATTGCCAGTCTGGGAATTTAAATATGCAAGTCTGTGGCTTTTAAATTTTGAAGTATTTTAGTTCTGATAAAACTTGTTTTGAAAAGCTTGGTTTTTAGTTAATGCAGTCGGATACATATGAGTGTTGATTTATTCAACAGTGTACTCTGCCTCTGAAAAGGAGAATAAATAGTAATCTGATGAAATTTTTAAGTCTTGCATTTCCTTTTTGTTATAACATGTCAGTTTAGCTGCTGTAGGGTATGTTTATCTGTTACAAGGCTCATCAGTGCGTGAAATGCTGAAAGGGCATATTTCTCTCCTGTGGTTCCTGCCATCCCTGGGCACTTGTAGATGTGTTCCAGTGGATGGGATCAGCTGGGTGAAGCTGGAGGATTTTAAATTTCAGTCTGTCTGAAGGCGCCAAGCTCCTTGCTAGGGAGGAGGGAGGAGGGGGCGATGCTTTCCCATGCTGGGGACGTAACTTCCCCATGAGGCAGTTGCTCCGGGATCTACATAATAACTATTATCCTGTTCAAATAGGAGACTGTGGAAAGCTCACTGGTGATTAAAAGATAATTTTGTAATTTTTCATGGCTTGTCTTTGTTTTGCAATAAAGATGTTTGCTTATCGCCAGGTGCATAAAAATCATTTACTTAATCTCTATTTCATTCCATTAATTTTTTTTCATTCTTGCGTGCATGTAGCTGTAGCCTGTCAATTGCTAGCAGTCCAGTTTTTAATAAATTCAGCAGCCTGCATCCAGTGATTAAATTCTGAACTGATCAACCAACATGGTGTAACTAGGCTGCTCGTGCCAAAACAAGTGGCTTTTGTGATTTGGGGCATTACAGTATTTGCATTAATATGGTTTGAAGTTGTTAGTAGTTTTCTTTAGAGACGGTGTTTTAGCCAGTCAAATGTTTGTTGCTGCTGGAAATCTGACTTTGTTTAGATACATAGACACCTCAGAAGGAAAAGCAAAACAGATGAAATTGAACGAGTGAGCCCACAAAAGATGTAATTCTATTTTTTTAGGTGCATGAAGGTGTTGGACCTCTAATACTGTTGTTTTTGTGGGTTGCCTGAGTGGCCACTGCATTTTCCCTACAGTTGTAAGCTGCTGTGGGTGTGCAATGCTTCAGCTATACAGTGGATTAATGGAACAAGTATAATGAAAAGAAGGCAATTTTTTTTTTGTTTGGTTTTGAAAATAATGTCTGGACACTTTCACTTCAGTCCAATATTGCACCAAAGTTTTGTTTCTGAAAAGTGGGTAAAGGATTTTCGTGTAACGGAAATGTGCCGAAGACGAGAGAAACGGCAACTCGTTCTGTTAAGCGATGGTAATATCTCGCTTTATTTGTGAGGCTTTCTTGGTTGCTGCCTTTTTATGCTTTTCTGAAGGCTAACAGCACTGTGGCTTTCAGCTGGGTGTTTGGCTTCTGTCAGTCTAACACATGCATGTATATTAGGCAGCCAGCTGAAAACTCTGCGGAGTTATTTCTTAGGCATCCAGATGGAGGGTCACTTGGAGAAATGGAAACCTTGTTATCCTGAGGTGTGGAAGCTTTACCAGGATGGCGTTTGGTGGAGGGAGGGTTCTGTTTAGTCGGGGGGTTATTTTGGAAGATGCTTACGGGGTCCTCCATCTGAAGATGAAATAGGAGAGAGCTGATGCATCGTTTTATGTGATGTTGTGTTATATACTGGATTAAGGAAACGGATGGTATTTGGGATTACTGCTACTGATTCCTTTAAAGAAAGAAGTAGCTGTAAGTTCAGTGATGAAATAAAAAATGGTCATTGAACTGGGAATGGGGAAGAGACACAGCAATTGCTACTGAAATAAGTTGAGACTGATTTTTACAGTTTTTCCTAAAACTTCTGAGGTCTGGCCATGAGCCTTAAAATATGTAATGTCTAAATGTAAAATGTGTAAATTCAAATTGGGATTGTACAGACCATGGGCAAAACCAGTACTGTCATCACAATAACGGTAACGAAATTTTAGTTTGCTTCCCAGTGCAATAGAGGCCTCTAAAATAAGCCTAATAATAAAATAAGCCTAATACTAATACTAATTGCACAAATGCAATACAAATAAGGCATCTTGCAATTTCTTCCTCTTATACAATGGGACGTAGGAAGCAGAAGTCTTGAGTAATGTCTGACTTGTTAACAGTCTTGTAAGCTTCAGGGCTGATCCCTGGGGCCTGCATTGCGTACCTGAGTGCATGACTCTATCAAATAAATCCCTATCATGTTTAAAAAAAGTTCTGCAGAGATAGGGAAGAGTGTACACGTACACTCTCTATCAGGGTACTGCCATTTTAAGTACTTTTTCTGCATCGTAGGAGCAAAGTGAAGTTTGCCTTAACATTTTGCTGGGATAAATAACACTTCTGTTTCTGACTTGATTAATTTCTTTCCTATGACATCATTTATTTGTTTTACATACTGCTAGCCCATTACAAGCTGTCACCTCAGATTTAGTTTGTTTATTTATTTGGAGTCTTGAGGTACTTTCCAGTTTAAACTACAGGCCGATTGACCTGCTTGAATAGTGATTTATGAAACCTAATTCCTTCCAGAACCATATTTTTAAATATGCCTTACCTATCTTAAATGCTTACCTATCTTAAATGCCTTATGAAATATTGTAGAGAATCTTCTGATCACGTCACCCTAGCTTCAAAGGAGTTTGCAGAAGCTCGTATGGGTGTTATACTATAGAAAGCATTTAGCACACCTTAATATTCTGCTTCTCTGTGAAAAAATGATAATTTTTTTGCATATTTTTTAAGTTATTTTTCGTTAATTTTAGAGATTTTGTTTCCATGTTGATATGTTGCATTATTATGCAGCTTCAAGTTTGAAAGATACTGAAGTTGGTACAGATAAGCAGGACCAGAAACTGAGCTCTTGCTTATTTTCTGGGATGCAATTCTGTCATATTTTGGCTTTGGAGAAATCCTTTCACCTGAGGTGAATTAAATCTATCTTCTCAGTGATAGGTGAGGGGATATTTTTTCAGCAGTGCTCTGTTCTGTGGCGAAAGATCTGCCAATATATTTTACCATCACTGAAACAATTTTTCTTTACATCTTCTGGGATTGATATTTTTAAGCTTAGGATAAATGTCACTAGCATTACTAGTGTTTAAAATACTACTTTATAAATAACAAAGCTGATAAATCCGCGTGTCATTTTTTGTCAGGTGTCTGAATCTATCACTTTTTGGGGTGCTTTGGGTTAAGCTGTGAGAGCAGAAGCTGAAGTCACTCTTTCACCTTGCAGCGCTGCGTTGTTCTTGCCCAGCGTGCCGGGGGCTCAGGGGTGATTTGGTTTTGTTTGATGACTGAGTGGTGGGAGGAGGAGCGATGACTGGCTTCTCTTCCTGGTGCTTGGCTGCATTTCCTTTAATTTTTTTTCTTCGCTGCTTTTATCCATCAATGACAATTTATAAACAGTGCATGTTTCACAATGATTTCAGCCCTGAGTGCCAAACAACTGTATGATTTTGTTCCTTTGTTTGACAGCTATCTGGCACTAAGCCACATGCACAATTGTAATGAGTATTTTTGTCCAGTATATTTGTATATTCTTTATTTCATTTATATTTTTGTTACTATACTAGAAATGTATCTTCCTAGAAATGCAATTCAAAAGGTACATGGTAAAAAACCCAACAACTTTGTAAAGCTGTTAAACGAATTGAGTATAAACCTGTTCCTTCAGTATTTTGGAGCAGGGGGTAAGGGGAGAGGGGCCAGAAGAGAGATACTTCTGGCTTTCAGTCGTTCAGTGGCACAGTTGCAAACTGTGAAAAGGAATATGGTTTGCTGACAGAAGGAAAAAGTCCATGTGTTTCTCCAGTTGGGAACCATTTTATGTAGGATCGTTTCCTTACGTATACACAATAAACAGTGGGCTTTCAGCAACATATTTAGAACACAGTAAAGTTAAAGAACAATTTTTTAAAATACAGAGGATTTTCTGTATTGATTTATGCATTTTACCTACGTAGAAGAAAGTTTGGAGCTTGAATGTCTTGAACTCAAGGTACTGACTTCATTTGGCTCTTTGCTGCTGGGCTGAGGTGCTGCGGTATGGCAGAGGCAAGGTGCATTCCCCCCGAGGCTCTGGTGTGTGCCCCCCTCCTCCCCAGCACAGACACAGCTTGGGCTCCTGAGAGAGACATCTCGCGAGTGCCAGTAAACCGATGCGCAATAAAACACCAAATTGAAAGGCAGTGATTCATCGGGAGAAAATGTTATCCAGGCCCCAGTAACTTTTTTCTCTTCTTTTAAGCTGTGCTCTAAAGCATCGTTATTCCCTTGATAAGCAATTTCAGCACTGCTATTGAACTGAAAGCCATGTTTTTAAAGTTGCCACTGAGCTTGCATCTGATCTCTCTGATTTTCTTGATGGTACTTTTATGGTGCTTTCTTGTTTGTTAATGAAACACAATTATGTGTCATTGGTCCAGTTTATTTCCTTCCAAAAATGCCAAAACGTCAGAGGTAGAAAAGACTGGAAACTTTAATTTATGCTAAAATCGTCAGCAGAGTCGTCTGTCCTCAAATCTATAATTTTACTGTAGTTTTACTGTGCAGTTAAACCTGCATTTTTGTCCCTTGAATGCACTCATCTGGATCAGTACACAGTTCCACCTGAGCACTTCCATCAGGCTCGCACTCAGCTGCACTTTGGGATTTTTCCTGTCTTTACCTGGCTTGTCTGTCTTCCTTGGTCTGTTGATTTTTTTGACTGTTTTAAGAAAGGCTGTTTTTTGTGGGTTTGTGCAGATGTGTTGCTCTTTGCAGATACATTTTCTTTTTGTTTCCTTCATCTTAAATATAAAGAAAATAAAGTTTTAAATCTGATTATGCTCTGTTGTTACTTACAGTGTGGTACCTCTTTGGCTGTAACACCTGACTGTTGAAATTTAGAGCGTATCATTCTTCAAATTTGCTTTGTTTTTTTGTGGTTCTTTTTCTGCGCACCTGTTACTGGCCAGAGCTACGGGTGGGATACCGTGCTGGAGGAGTCTGTCTTCTGTTCCAATGTGGGTATTTTTGCTTGTTTGTGAGATGTTTGTGCATTCAAAACCGGTATCTTCGAAGTGGTCCTTAGGTGCAGATTCTGACCCGGGTGCTGTGCAGTACAGTAAATATTCTCCTTCACAGGACAGATTACTGTGCAGTAGATGTGGAAGACCAAAACTGTTCTCATATTGCGGTGGAGATGTAGTAATGCATTCTCTGGTCCTCTGGTAGAAGAGCTAGAAGTTGTGGCGAATGGACAAGAGGATAATAAAAGCCACTATAGGAAAATATGTTTTAAAGTGGCAAAAATAATCATTTGTTGGTGGCCAACATCTAAATAAACCTGCAAGGCTATGGCTTAGTTATGTTGGAGAAAGGAAGATGAGCCAGATATTAAAACATCCCAGGTTAGACTCTGAAAGAATGAGTTTGAATGCAAAATTAGTAAAAATTTGCTTATTTCTATGTTAGGTCAACAGCGTGGGTTCATACATGCTGAAGGGGAACTTCATAGTTTTCCACTGCAAAAAGCAAATTCGCATACACGTTTTTAGTGTCTGGTATTTTGTTATTTAAAACATGTCCTTTTTACTGAAGCTTCCGAGATGTGTGTGGATGCTTTTGAGAACGCTTGATCCCTTGTAGCGTGTACCATGCTGCTCAAGGCAAGAATCTGTAGATGTCACAGTCATCTTGCCACACATGATGAATCACTTTGCCTGAAGATTTTCTGCCCACAAAGCCTCTGGGGTGGCTCTGTCTCCCTAAGGATGTTCTGTTCGACTAGCCATCTGAGCTTACTCTGCTGTGACCAGTGTAGAAAGTACTAGATGCAAACTTTTCACATTTTGTTTCTGCTTGTAAATAACAAAAGGGGTCATATTGTATAAATACATATGCAGAGGACACTGCTGACCAAAATCAGAACTAAGGCACAAAAAGAACTAGTTGGGCTTTAAAAAGACAATATCACTTTAAACTTCTTTTGTTTGAAGTTGATTTTTTTAATTTAATTTGTTACAAGAACCATGTCAAGTGATTGTAACTGCAGGATACTGTCCAAAATATGTTTTCCTGTTGTTTTCTCTTTATTCACCTTCTTTTTTATCTTTATGGCTAATAAGCCAATGTGTGTAATGAGTTTCATAGTGTTCTTGATTGTGTCTCTTTTTGGATATGTTCTTTCGTTATATTGGCTTGTGAGACAGGATTACTGGCAGCTGGTAATAAAACCTGAAGTTTCAAGATACTGAATAGATACCTGGTCAACGGTCTCCTTTCAGGGGTCCATAAATTTACTGTGGGTGAGCCTGGGGGACCACCCTATGAAGAACACTTTAAAAACGTATCTTAATATTTTTAGGTTTAAATGCAATTCATGCTTTTTTAATAGCTCAAAATTTGTACCAGGTAAACTTAAAGTCATACCTGGTTGTTTAGTTTTCAGATTCAGTGGTCTAAACCGGTATGCATTGACCATTTTGGTGTGGCGAGATGCATCTTTCCCATCTTTGCAAATTTATAGAAGTCGTCAATAAGACACAGGAAATAAAATTTACTTGTTGTAGTTTGTTATTTTGAGCTTTCTCTATTTTTTTCTTTTCTTAATTAGTTATATTCTTGCCCTTCCTGCCTTTTCACTTTTGACTGTCTTTTTGCCAATATGTATTCCTGTGTTCTGCCCTTCCTGTGTGATCAGTGGCGTCCCTAATGCCCTGTGTCGCCTGGCCAAGCCCTGGTGTTGCGAGGAGGTGGAGGATGTGGCATGACGCCTTCTCTGCTCCCTCCCTCAGAGAAAATCCACCTCTTCTTCGTGAGGAGACTTTGGCAGTGATTTAAAAAGGGGGTGGAAAAGTAACTGCAAATTGCTAGATGGCCATATTTCATCTCTTGCCTTTGTAACACAGAACCACCTCTTCTAACTTACGCTGCCTTTATCCTTTCTCTCGTGTTGGTCCTTTTCAAATATTTGCTTAAATAAGCATTGTTGGGAGAGCTGCTCATCTATTTTCTGTTTTGGAAGACAAATCTAAATAAAATATTTTCTGCAGACTTCCCTTTTTTCCCCAGGGATACTGATTTTTTTTTTCTTTTTTTAGAGTAACTATCCATCTTGCAGAAAATATTTTCATTATCAAGAACAGCCTTTAAATATAGGATAGTTTTAAGTAGTGTAGGCATTCTCTCTGTTGTAACTTAAAAATCCTTCTTTTTGTTGAGAATGTAAAAGATAGCTTCTTAAAAACCAACTCGGTAAATACTGTAAAAAGAAAATCCAAAACATTCCTCGTATCTTTTTAAAAAATAAATTTAAAAAAACCCAACACCTTAGCCTCAAGGTAATTCCAGCTCTTCTTTGCAATGAGATGTTTACTGATAGAAGACAAATTCTTGGTCCTTTTCCTGATTTTTTTTTTTCCCCTTGTTTTCATTTCTCCTTAAAAATTTTGGTTTTGTTAGCTTTTTTACATGTGCAACTTTGACAGCTACTGGAAATTCTTAAATATACGCAGTCTGTGTGACACTGGAAAAAACTGTATTGGAATGAAAATTTTATTTAATACCTGAAAGTATAGTATGATTACTTATAAAAATGCTTATTTTGAAGTCAAAACCAGTTATGCCTGCCCAAGATTTAATACTCTTTTTTTTTTTTTTATAATGAATCCAGCTGTGAGGCCTGAATGGAAATCAGACAGCTTGATGCTAACAGCTGATCATAAGGAATCCAGTTAGGCAAAACATAAAATGAATAGTTTTTGTTGACCCTGGATAAAGCTGAGTAACACCAGTACAGATGATTAGATAAAAGGGACCAGTTCAGCAGTAGCTTGTATCTAAACTTTAATGTGTTCTATTTAGCTGGGTTTGTTTGTTTCTATAGTAGTTAAAGAACATTCTTAGTAGCATTACATATTCTCTTTGGATTTGAATGCTTAAAAGAATTGCATTTACTAAGGGAAGTATATACCTCATTTTAGCTATGTTTTCAGTTTGCAGTTTTATTTGTTGAATGCATTTTGTAAAGCCTTTTTTAATATCGAGCAAATGTGCATCTTTTGCTTGTTAGGGTAACATTTGCATTCACTGCATCTCATTTAACCATTTTTACTCAAGAAATCATGAAACCCTTTCAGTCTTCGCTATCAAGTGTCGTAAGTTCTGACACATTTTTGCCTCTCTTTATGTAAATACTAATTTTGCTATACTTGTGACACTGTGAATGCTTCTTGCAGAAATCCATTGCAGGTTAACCTTGTAACCAGTTACCGTTGCATTGACAAGATGAGCTATTTTTTTATAACTGTTTTGTTGATTAAGTTCTAGCTCCCTCTTTCCAAACAGTGGTGCTTGTCTAATTTTTAGTGAATGAATAAATCAAAGCTACTTCTTACAAAATAAATTTTACTAATTTATACACTATATACTTGAGAACTGTATATAGTGTTTTATTAATAACTTTGCTTCTGTATATTTTAGGGGTAAGAATCATAGTATAAGCACATCTTCATCTTCTTGGTCCATTGCTATAGGAAATGTCTTGGGAGTTATGTATTGTTTTGCTTATGGATTAAAATTCATGTTACTGTTGTCATGACTCCTTCATTGATTTGAACAAACTGGTTAAAATTGGTTACTGTTCTTTTGATGTCCTTTATAGCTTACATAGTTTAAATAGCAACTGGATCCCTGATACCTGTGACATGCACTTTTTGCAACTTTTCAGAAGTCCACTAACATTTGTCTCTGGTGCATTTCATGCTGTCTATGTGGAAATCCCCTTGCTCACAAGCAGTGCCACCTTTTGCCATCTTGGAATACCCTTTCTTTCGAAGTTTCTCGCATAAATCTTATCCTTTCATGCTCTAATTTCCGTGTGTTGAGCTGAACCCTCACTTTCTCTGTCTTAGCTTTTTTAGGTATAATTATGTTGCAAGCAAAACCCCACTCCTTCCCCCCCTTAGTCAATGAGAAGAGAGGCTGAGCTCTGTCTGAGGACCAGGAGAGGTTTATTGCCTCCTGCCAGAGAACATGCATGTCCTTGGCTTCAAGCGTGTAGCAGTTCAGCACAGGGAAGGGCGGTGAGGTGCTCTGGCTGACCTGGACACTTGTGTGAACTGTCTCCTTGTTCTCCCTCTTGCCAAATATTTCCAGGTAAGGGTAAGCTTTACTGAGGCTCTTTCATTTTGGATGAGATTCTTTGTCAAACTCCTCCCAGCTCTTTCCATTGTGAATGTCACCAGCTGTTAGGTTTTTGCCTCTTAAGAGATGTCAGGTCTGTGGCATAGCCATCAGCTTGCCCCATGTTGCATATGAAGTGTGACTAATATTAGTGCTTAGTTCATTACATGACATTTTTCATTTCTTTTCAAGAGCTTTCAAAATAAAAGAAGCTGAATTTAATCTAAAAAAATGATCTTATTAAAGACGATATTCTGATCTTAACACTGTATTTCCCTAGATACTACAGTAATTAGCATTCTGTAAGTGCCCGGAATAGAACTGGTCGTCAGGCCCTTAATTTAATGATTTATTGATTAATGAATTTTGTATTCTAGTGAGGGAGAACACTTCCTGATCTGCTGCTGGTCAACATAATTCTGCAAAAGGATGTGAATATTCCTTTGATATTACTCACGTTTCTTCTTTAACCCTTTTGTGTTCCTCTGTCTAACAACACCCAAGTCTGCCAGCTTTTTGTTGTGTGAACTTTTCGGATTACAGGACTCAGATTTGGCTCTGTGAAAAGATGAATCATACCAAGACTCCGAATTGAGAGCAAAATGCAAAAGCCTTTGTGCATTTTTCTGAGATCTTTGAGATAGGGAAGGGAGGAACCCAAGGAAAGAAGATAAAAGGGCCTGCAGCAGTACAAATCGCCAAATTATCTGGATTATAAAAGCTATAAAAAAAAAGTGCTTTCTGCTTCTGACATGATTCCCCCCCCGTATTAATTAATTAAGGTATGCTGCAGTCGCTTTGTGTAGTCTCCTGGATGGGAAGGGAGGAATTGCCATTGACCTAAAGCAACATGTAGCGCTACAGAGTGCAACCTAACAACTCTAATGCCTGCTAAACTTATTCTCCAAGTAGTTCTCAGCAATTTATGCCCGAAAGCAAAGCTGAGGTGGTTCAGCAGATGCTAGGCTTACCTGTACAGTTCAGATGCCTCTGCTTTTCATGTAATCAATTCAAGAAAAACAAAAGTGAAATGAAGCTCTTGGCTGTGGTACCAAATGGTGGAGTCCGACCTACCTGGGCACTTACAGCATTCTAAGCAGGAAAACTGCATAGTAATCATTTGTTTAATCCTTTCGATTTCAGTTGCAACTCGTTTGACTTCTAGCCCCAAGGCATAATGTAATTTCAAGAGAAGATGTGCTCCTTGTCACATTTGTTTCCTGAGTGTGTCTTTTTAACAGTGCAGATACTTAAGAGGATAGTGTGATAAGCTCTGGCCAAAACGTCTATATCCTTATTGTCTGTAATGCTTATTATACTGCTAAGTCATCAATAACACAAACAAAAATTAACATTTGTAATCGGCCTTTTTTGCAAACTAGTCAAAAGCAGCTAGTGCTGTGTTTCAGGCCTTGGTGCGGTGTGACCACGTTGCATCGTTTTTTATCTGCTTGTTTTAAAACTAATCTGTGATATTTGCTTTAAAAATATAAAATAATTTCTCTCACTGAGAGCATTGGCAGGTGTATAGATAATTTTTTAAATAGTTTTAAATTTGTTTTTTGCTGTTAACGGTGGTCCTTTTGGTTTCAGAATTTTGTCTAACACATCACTGAGTACAGAAGCACATTCTTCCATTGATTTTCATCCCGCTTTGTCCTTTATCTCCACTTGCTTGCTATTGTTCAAGGGTTGCTTTGCAAAAGGTGCGAGCATCGTGTGCAGTTTATTTTGGCAAAATGAAGAATGTTGCCGTTGATCTGGGTCTGAGCCGACTACCCTTCCTGGGGCAGAAGTTCTTAGCTTCAGGTTGTTCCTTCTGGCAGGCTCCGCTCGCATCGCGGCGTGGAGCCGGTGGCTCAGCGCTACCCGGCACTCCATTAATATGCACAACATGACCGGTTTCGGGGGAAGGTTATTAGAATGCTGGTTTGTATCCTCCAGTGAATGAAATGATGTGTGATTATGAAGTCATCAGGCATGGACCAGTAAGGCTCGAGAGAGCCTCCCCCCCAGGTCCTGGGGGTGCCATTGATTGGTGACCATGTGTTTGTGCCCGATAGACTGTGAAATGGTGTGTTGCTACACGGCTGTGCTGCACCTGCGCCCCACCGAGGTGATTGATTGGTTTGGTCATGTGGAATGTTCCCATCTGGTCTGCAGTAATGTGGTTGGGGGTTTTTTTGTTGTTGTTGTGTGGTGGTTTTTTGTTTTTTTTTTTCCCTTCCTTCCTCTTCTCTCCCGTTTCCCCTTCATCTGCGGGCGGCCAGAGCAGGCAGTTGCAAAGGCAGCGCGAGTCTTTGCCTTGAGAACAAAGTGGGGCTGCTGCGAGCGCTGCTCTCATTGCTGCGGAAAGCGCCCGTTGTCGCTGGTGTGCTCAAGAGCAGCTTCGGCACAGCTATAATTTTTTTTTTATTTAAAAAAGAAACTGGGGGAGGGACAGGATACGACAACCAAACCCCAAAACCTGCGTGTTACTCTGCAGATTTCTTACTGTTTTTACGAAAGCGCTCCACTATTATAATTAGATTACCCAAGTAGCAGTGCATGTGGAAGATCTTATTTAACCTCAGAAAAGTAGTAGTTTATTTATTGAAAACTACTGATGTTGCACTTTAAATGCCAAGAAATTATTTTAGTTCCTTTAAAAAAAATTCTATAGTTACATTGGGCGGTCTTGTTTGATATTTCTTAATCTCACTCCTTTTTCATAATTGATCTATTCATTCCACTTAATGACTAATTACATATCAGAGCACATCATCAGCAGCATTCATCATTGTAGAATGTAATAATCAATGACATTTCAACAAAGGAAAAAATAAATATGCAAATAAGGACTCATTAACATTTGCATGAGCTGTTTGAATAATCACGTTGCTGACAAGGCTGTAATTAACAGAAATTGATGCTGAGTTCAGTATTTGATAGTGTGTTTTCTCAGCGTTTTATTGTTGTCACTGCGGGGGCTGGAATGAAGTTCTGCTCTACTTGTACCTTGACTCAGGCTTGATGTGATGGGTTGTGCCAGGTAGCAGAGGCTTCTGGGAGCCCTTAATTCAGCTGGGACCTACACTTAATGCATAGAAAGATATTTTACTTAAATTACCGTGTTGTTAATGAAGGACTGTTAAATTCTTGGTGATTATACAACTGAAAGCAAACCTTCTCTATAAAGTCAGGAAAACTAAAAATGATTCAGTTTTGTTTTTTTTTTTATTGAGAATCTTTTACATGAGTCGGGCACTTTGAAACTATAGGATTTCTTATTTGCATTGAAAATGAGGTATTGATGTAGGGTTTTTTGGTGGTTTTTTTTTTTTGCTTCTTGTTAATCTGGCACAGTGTATCAGTGTCAGGAGACTTGAGCTTTATTGTAATTGAAAATCACTTGCTAAGGAAAATGTTGTGTAATTATGAAATGTACAGTCTCTCTTTCCGTCTCCCCTCCCTCCTTTTTTATTGTTGCTAGTTTACTCCCCCCTCCCTCTTTTTTCTTTTTTCCCCCTGAAGCTTCCTCTTTTTGTCATGGATATCAACTGAAATGCACAAAACACAATAAAGCTGTTTATGTCAGTTTTTTTGGATGACTGTAAGTGCTGATTATAACAAGTTTAAGGAATTTCCTTTGTTGAGTGTGTACCCACGCCATATGGCTCAACATGGAACATTAACTTGACAGGGATAATGGATTGTGGTATATGGAGACAATTTTGCCTGCAGCTTCACTATAACTCATTCTGGTTGGGGATCACAAGTTTATAATATAGGATGCAGCAAACATCCAGATGGATTTACTTTACATAAAAGAGTTGCATTTCTTTTTATTTCCTGCCTGTAATTGGAAAAAAAAAAGACTTTTAAAAAAAGAATTAAAAAGTAGTAAACAAAGAATGGGTCGTCTTTGGGGAAGAAAAATCTCAGTGAAACTGTATGTATATATGGCTGAACTGTTTTGGATACACTGAAACAGAGGTGAAGCGTTGTTACTTATATGCACAAAATTTTTCAAATAATAAGTATATCAAGTGGTTTCACTTTTCAAAATACTTCAGTATCCCTCCAGTTCTAGAAATACATAATGTTCTAGGATAGCGTGAAAAAAGGTATTTGAAAGAAATCTGATTTTTACTTAATTATAATGACTTTTTTATCATAAGCAAAGTGACCACTTAATTAGCATTCTGATGCTTTGGTAATGCTGTGATGGTACCCTGTTTACTTTTAGGGGAAAAAAAAAATCCTTATAAGCTTTTTGTAATATAAGGAAGTAAAATGCTGCTGAAGTAGTTCAATTTGTTTACTTCAGTGGTTGCCTGATATAATGGGAAGTGTCCAAATGTCTTAGAATGTAACAGAGGTCAGTATAAATCTAATGCTTCCTACCGAATGATCCGCGTGCCTAAGGTAAGTCCTAATTTTACAAATATTTCTACATCTAAGAGACTTTGAGCATGCATAATCCTGTTAAGCACGTATGTAGCTGTTTGAAGGATCAGAGCCATAAATCCATATTTAGGATTTCAAATGGAGCTACATGAGATGGCTTCAGCATTCCTGTGCACTTGTGACTGAGCTATACTCCAAATAAAATTGGGTGCTTTACTGTCTGAAAAGCAGACATCTTATATATATCAGTTTTGGAGATTCATTTAAAACACTAGGTTTTTGAGACTCTGGAAATCTTGACCTTCCTTATCCAAAATAGGTGTTGTAATTTTTTTTTCTTTGAACCATTATCACATGGCTATAAATTTGTTATTTTTTTAAATTAGCTTTTGAGGTAAGTACCTGAGCAGATGGAGAAGACACGGTTCATGGCTGGGAAAGAGGAATACTGGTTGTGATTATAACGGATACTGTTTGTCTGTCCAGTCTCCCTCCCCCAGTGCTGACTTCATAGGTTGACATCCCAATTTAGCATCTCTAATCATTAGCCAAACTTTTAGAATGTAAAGAGCTAGAAAGCATCTCCTTTTGAGAAAGAAGGAATAAAAAGGATCACTATTGACCTATGAAGAATCTGTGTTAGCTTAAGATATGGGGTTTCTTTCAGGTTTTCATGCTGCAAATTATACTTTTAAAAGCTTCTCTGGGTTCATTCATCTTCCCCTCGCATTCCAGGCTGTATGTGTGATAATCATGGCCAGGTGGGAATTTACTATGGTCTTAAGGACGTTGTTGCTTATATTCTTACTATGAAGTCCCTTATTTGCTACTGCCACTGCAGTTGCAAAAAAGCAGACTCAGGAAAACATGAGAGCGATCTCTAACATTTTTGATAAAACTTGCTCTGTATTTGAAGTAGAGGAAGAACAACATCATATCTAGTATGCAAGTCAGCTGGTGGATCTCTCTAATTTATAGTCTGCTGTTTGGGAAACACTAGGATAGGGAAATGTGCACCAGTGTTGCAATAAGCTTGAAGAATTTAAATCTGTAGATAAGGAAATTCTTTCCAGGAACTGTAAGGGGAGTTGACTATTTCTGCAGCTTCTGGACGACTTGTCTCCTTTTTGGCTTCAGAAGGAAAGTAAGAGTCAAAACCTCAGAAAACACTTAATAAAACTGAAATGTTGAAGGTAGCATTTGTGTCCTGTATCAGCATTTACTGACCCACCAAGGAACTTCTTCAGGACTGTATTTGCAAAATAACATGAATGTTCTTCCTAGATTACAGTAATGGCTACCTGCAACATAGATTACACTCCAGCTAATATTATTCTGTGAATGTGTCAGTGCTGTGTTGGCAATAAGAAAGCTGTTTGTGTGTGGGGGGGGGTTATTCTGCTCCCGGACAAGCTACAAAAGCAGGCTTCATTTTTTTCTGATCTTGTAAGCTGTAGTGGCCTGTGGGGAGCACACTGATGATCCGGTCTTGTTAATGGCTTAGTGTAAGGATGTTGTAAAAGTCCAGTAGGTTGTCAGTAGAAAGGCCATCGATAGAAATTTATTGAGAGTAATGCTTGAAAGCGAATTCCACTACCCTCTGACAGTAAGCCGCTGTAACACTCTTTGATCCTGAAGGGTCTGCTGAATCTCAAGTTGAAGTCAGTGGTTTGGGTGTAAAGAGCAATGAATTTTTTAGTTTTGTTTTGCTAATGATTTATTAATAATTATTGCTGCAGTCTTTGGATTAACGTTTTTCTTTATAGAGCTGTATTTTAAAGTAACTTGGATGGAAGGGGGAGTCTTGCTCCCTTTTGGTGTAAGGAAATGCCTTTAGGTTATATTTCCCATGTGATTATTTTGGTAATTATGTAGACATTTCTTAGATCTGTCTGATTGCTGTGTATGTGGGCAGCGTGATTAGAGCAGATGAAAACAGGAGGGGGAGCTGTGGGCACAGGCGCAGCTGGGCAGAGGGCAGCGCCGCGGAGGCAGGAGGGGCGGCAGAGGAGCACCCTCAGAGAGGGGAAACCTGCCACACACCCCTCCTTTTCAAACTCCTCCAGGAAAGCGATTTTCGTAGTATTTCAACAGTTAAATGTGGATATTTATGTCTTCTTTCTTGTCCTTAAACACCTGCTTGCTGTGAGCCAGGACTTTGTTTCTTGGCGTGGAGGGGGTGTGTTACTACTATATTTTATGGCAAAACCAGGAATGGAGTTCACTTTGCATAATTTAAAGAAATTAGTTTCTAGCTTAAAATAGCACTTCCCTTAAGTTGCAAGTTATATATTATTGACATGTCACATTTTCAATATTTTCAGGCATTTTGACTCAATTTCTTAAAAACTACATCAAGAGTAGACTAATTGAGATGACACATCCTTCTTTGTTGGATTTCTCTGTAATCAGTCTGCAGGCCACCAGTATTCTCCTAAGTGTACCGTTTAAATTGTATGAGCAGTCCCTGCTGAATGTAGTTAATTTTTATACTTGTAAGTACATATGTGCTTAGTTGCTTTACTGAATTGGTGCCTAAAAATGCTTCAAATAAATGTGGAGTATGATTTCAGTCCTGTTTTGTACGTGGCTTTTAGAATCAGAGCGATGTGATTAAGTCAAGGTGTGTGTCACAGGAGTGTGCTGAGCAGTGTGAAAGGGTGAGTGACCACATCCTTACACCGAATCTCAGACAGATGAAAAAGCTAGCTAATATGGGGCAGGATTAAATTATTAGCTAATAGGAGTCTTGCATGTTCCCCTAAAGCAGAAGGCTGTCTCTCCTGATGCCTTTCGTTGTGAAGAGGTGTGCTTTAATGCTCATTTTGTGGAGAGGCGCAGCACTGGGAGCCAAGTGCTGTTCCTTGTCTCGGCATTGCCATGTGACTTTCTCCATTTACCTGTTTTAAAACAGTCGCCGTAAGATTTTTCTTCAACAGCTCACTTGAAGCAAGTGAGTTGGAATTGTAACAGGGAGCAAAGTTTGACTTTTTTTTGGGCCAAAAATCTCTTCATAACTGTGGGGGCAAACGCTAGTGTTACCGAAGTCTTGTTCCTGGTTGTGTACTTTGTTCAGTAATTTGGAAGACTTCTCGTTAGTATCATTACTTGCAGAACTGAATAACTTTTTATTGCAAGATGGAACACCAGCAGGATTTGAAACGTTTGAGTTTGGCAAGAAAGGGCTTGTCTGTACAACAATGAAGTTGCGTTGGGGAAATACAGTGCCTCTGTTCCGCAGAGGTACGCTGCGAGCTGGTGTGAGCTGCAGCTGCATTTACCATCAAACACGGAGCTGGTGCCGATGAATGTTTTGTTTTTAGTGTCATGGAAACTGTGAGCCAAAGAATGGATATTCTATTCATCTGGGAAAATAGCAGTTCACTGCATAAAACATCAGTTGCTTCCAAAGCAGTTCTTAAAATAGACTTTGTGAGTATAACCCTAAAAGTAAAAGTGCAACAACTTAAATCACCTCAGTACTACTTTGGTTTTCTATTAGAATATATATGTGAATTAAATTAATGTAGAAGTAATGAGAGTTTTAAGATGCAACTGTAGCATGGAACTCCTACAATGATTCAGTGTTTCACTTTACTATGCAATTTTTCATCTAAAAATGGAGAGGTCCAGACATTTCAATAGCAGTCTTAATCCTTTTTATTACCTTTCTTCAAATGGTTTGCTCAAAGCAGAATAGTTTTGGTCATCATTCAGTATCATTTACTGTTTCTTACAGCATAGTGAAAATCGTAAAACTCACTGCGGAGACTGGGTATCCAAGAAAGTGCTCTCATGGGCAGAGAAGGAAAGATGGTATGGGATAAATAGTGTGTGGGGTTTTTAAAATGCATGAGCATTTTTGCAGAGCCAGTATGTAAAGAATAATTAATTCAGAGAGTTAATTCACTTGAATTGGAAAGCTTAAATTTTTTTGTTTTGCTTAAATTTTGATGTTGGAGGCGGGGGGGAAGTACGAGATCTGAGTGCAAGAGGTAAAGAGAAACCAATACAGGAACAGATCTGTAAAGTCATTGCCCCACTGTGGGGAAAAAAGGAAGCTGAGAAAAGAAATTGGAGGAGCAGAAGGGGATTTGACCTGAGTGATAGGAAGTTGGAGGGAAAATTGTGAGTTGCAGGATTTCAGAATCCAGGATACCGGAATGGATGTGATAGCAATTAAAAGAAGAGCTGCATCATTGTGAGGCCTCCTTCAATCAATGTCCAGTGAAAGCGGTGGGAATCTTCCTGTTGCTCTCTAGCTTAGTTTGGTTTGGGTGGTTGGGTTTTGTTTGTTTGTGGGTTGGGTTTTTTTTGTTTGGGGTTTTTTGTTTGTTTTTATTGGTGGATCCAAAATTGGATGCAGTATTTTAGCTATGGAGTAACAAGTGCTGAGTAGAGGTGGATAATCACTGCCCTCCACCTGCTGTTTCCTGTGCAGCTTGTCTTTCAAGACCAGCCGTCCTTCTCAGCAGCCTTGGTCCCCAGCCTGCAGCATTGCAAGGGGTTAGTCTATCCCAGGTGCAGGACTTTACATTTGTTATGGTTGAATTTTATGAGGTTCTTGTTGGCCCAGTCCTCTAGGTTGTCTACCTTCCTCTGAGTGGTGGTACTGCCTTCAAGCATACTAACTGCATCTCCCAAATTGGGGTCTTTGGCAAACTTTTTTAGGGTGGGCTCTGTCTTCTCCTCCAGGCTCCTGATAAAGACATGAAGCAGGACAGGTTCCATATACTGTGTGTAGTTGGTAATGACAAAATTATAGGTGCAGGGAAATTGATAAAAACATAAATTTCAGTTGAAAAGCAACTGCATGAGAAGTAAAATAGGTGCTTGAGATGCTGAGACTTAGATGAGTAACTCGAGAGAGAGCAGGATCACGAAAAGCCTTTTTTATAAGTGTTTATGACTGTTTAATATCAAGGAGTAATGTGTAGTTGAGAGCTTACAGCAGAGATAAGGACTAGATATGAAATGAGAAAGTGTCTTTGAAATTAATCCTGGTTCGTCTATAAAAGGCTTCTATAATAATATGCAAGTTCCACGGTTCCCATTCTGTAGTGCGGGGAATTGAAGTACAAGCAAGTGAAATAGATAGAAAGATACAAAACCCAAAACCCATGTGGTTTTTACTTTCACTCTTTAATGCTGTTTAGGCTTAGAAGGAGGATTTTCACTTTGCACCACTGTCAGGTACCATAACCACATGTAGGCAGACACTTGGGCTTTCCTCTGCAGTGCCCGGGGAGATCCCCTGTGGATTCGCAAAGGCCTGTGTGCCTTTTGCAGAGCTGCTGAGGCTGGCCAACAGGACGGGCGAGGATAACGGTGGAGCCCGGAAAGTTTCCATAGCCACCCCCTTTCTTCTCCCCAGGATAAATGTGGTTAAAGAGCAGGCGTTGCAGGGCCTCGTCTCAGCCCTGCGTGGGTATCTTCTGCATTTGGCTGGAGCAAAAGGCAGCTTGCTTCCTTACATGCACTTCAGAGCGCTCCAGAGCAGTGACCTGTCTTCAGCTGTTTCAACTTGCCAACAAGCTCTGAATTTCCAGTAACATGTTTAGATTGTCAAGTTGATGATTTAAAAAGATAAAAAAAAAAAAACCCAAAACCCCCAAACAAACAACAAACAAAAAAAAAGACTAAATCTAGGGGCAAAGTTTGTCACATTGATGTCACTGGAAAATACTCAGTGATGATCCTCTGTTTACAGTTGCATTTTATAACCTTGTCTCGTGCCTGGCTTTTACTCCATTAATGCATTATTATTTTAAAGGAGTAATTAGTTTATTCCTTTAAATTAGTCTTTTTAAAGTCATCCATTTTTTTTTGGTCGAAATATTTTATCATATCAAGGCACGTACCTTACAAAAATTGGCTACATTGATAGTGTACTCTGCCAGCTTACAGTGTAAAAAGACTCCTTTCCCACAAATTCAGGTTGACTAGCATTATCATTAACCTACCTAATCCTCTATCAATAAAATTCCATTTTTGCTGATTTCATTACTTATTATTGGCTATCAGAGGAATAAATTATTTGGGTAATCCTATTTGCTTATTTTAAATGTTGTACGATATGAACTTTCTTCCAGAGATCTTGCTCTTCCTGATTACTCTAAGACTAAGTAAAAACCACTGTTAATATTTGAGAGGACTCCTTGGTTTACGTATATTTAAAAAAAAATCTTTAAATCCTTTTGGAGTCAGGTTTTCTAGACCTGCAAAAGTGTAGAATGTTAGTTAGCAATTGCTTTTACATCTTCCTTGCTGTTGAAATAGAAAATATGTCATCATTCTTATTCATGTTATCACTTCTATAAAATAATTACCAGTATTGCCATGAGTATTCCTTTTGTTCTTAACATGCTGAGGAAAAGTGTTTTCCTTATCTGCTTCAGGTCATTGAAAACGGCATGGTGCTACCTCTGTAAAGCATGGGTAGCCAAGCAGAGTGGTAGTATG
The DNA here is from genome assembly GCA_008711295.1 of Anarhynchus alexandrinus. Classification (NCBI taxonomy): domain Eukaryota; kingdom Metazoa; phylum Chordata; class Aves; order Charadriiformes; family Charadriidae; genus Anarhynchus; species Anarhynchus alexandrinus. The sequence goes on along the minus strand of VUYV01000008.1, from coordinate 8,455,523 downwards.
TATTGATACATGAAGTTTTATTCTTTAGTTCATTGAACAGCACACCATGTTCCTTGGTGGTTTTAAATCCTTGACTATGTCTGGCCCTGGGACGTTATTGTTAACAATTCTTCAGTCACGTTCCCACGACTGTTATGATCTCTTATGAATACTTTTTTTTCTTTCTTTATCAAGAATGCCACTTGTCTCACCTCCCAAAATAAACAGCAAACACATTTTCAATTGCAACTTTTTTTTTTATGACTTAAAAAACCAGTGTTCATGCCTCAGGTGCCTTGGCAGTGAGGTATCAGTGTTTTCATGAATGTATGGAGATGTGGGGGGCCTATAGATGAGGGGGTGGTTTAGAGACATCTATAATTTTTGAGTGGTTTTTTTAGTAGATAGCTAAAAGTTCATTGTCTGTGTAGCTCCAATACATTTCCCTTTCTGCGACACAGTGATGTTCTCTTGCGCAGTTATCTTCAGTGTTTTGGGGCTTCGTAGGATTCTTTCCATTTCTGGACAGGCTGAAGTACCTTACGGTAAATACTGGGTTCATACTGAAATAAGAGCACCGATTTTAAGCTTTTAGCATTTTAGGTGCTTTGTATTAATTTAGACTATCTAACTGTTCTTTCTGGGGGTTTTGTTTCACCTTCTTTGGGCTCAGTGTGCTTGCATATAGTGTATGTGCATAGTTAGGAGTTTCCAGCCCCAAACAGAAGCTGGCTCCTCTCAGGCACCATGTTGCGGGGATTTCCCCTCCTGCTCTAACAGATCATCTGGTTGCTCTGCGGTGCCGGCAGACATTTTTTCTCTTGAAGCAGCAATACTGGGAAAACACTTACAGTGTTGTTTTGTTTTCTTCTGAAATCTGTTTTAGGGTCTAATGGGTGTTTGGGGTTTGGTTTTCTTTGTTTTGGTTTGGGGTTTTTTTTTGTAGTCCTAGCAAGTAGGGCTAGTCTGGAGACCACAGTTACCTGTGGTAACCTGATTCACAAACCTCAGGATGGTTATATTGCCTGGGAAGGGGGAAGCTTGAATAAGTTGTGCAAGTCATCCAAGTAAGAACTGTGAAAACTTTTGTAGGAGAGAGTACTGTTGTATGTGTTTTCCAGTCGCCTTATGGAAGATGGTTAAAAATGCTTGCTGTGTTTGTCCCTGTGTCCATACAGAGGAGGGGTGATGGGGGAATCTGCCTTTGTTGACAAAGCTGGCTTTTCAAGTTCAGTGAGAATTAATAGATCTTGGATGGTGAGATGCACATACCTACAGAAGTAACTATTTTTCAATTTTTATATAATTATATATATATAATTTAGCAATTTGTAGCAAGTAGCGTCACCAAAATGATCTTTTAATCAGAAACAGGTGTAGCATTTTGTTGTAAAGTGTGGATTCTCTATTCGTTTCCAATTATAAAATCCTCTTGACTTTAGACTGAAGAATCTACTCGATGTTCAAAGTCACTGATAGAAGCTAAGTAATTTTTGTCCTTAGATCTGGGACAAATTCCACACCGGGAGAGCAAGGGATGCTCTTCAAGTTAGTTGTAAGCAGCAACTTCCTTAGTTGCTTGAAAATTTTAACTAAATCCCTTGGGGATGAGATAAGGAAGATTGCAAAGGGAGAAATATTTTAATAGACAAAGTGAAAACACTTGGATACTCTAGAAATACACAGGGTGGATAGGTGAGGTGGGTACATGCATGTGATAAAATGCCTTCTTGTCACCAGTGTGGAAAGCGTGTGTATTCATATGCATACTCAGTTTGCTTACTGTCTTGTGGATATTGTACATCCATGATTTCCCTCATTTTAGATAAATTTTTCGCGTGTTTCTCCCAGTGGGTGATCTGTCTGTGCATAGCACACATTAACAGATTAATAGAGCAGTAACTCTGTTTATGGTAAGGTTCGCCTAGGGTAGACATTGTAGTGGAGAATTGAAACAAAATACACTAAACAGCTCTTCAGGAATTATTTGGTTCACAGAAACTTGCCCACATATACTTGGGGTAGAAGGAGAAGAAAGTTCTTTCTTAAATTAAGAGGTTTGTACTCCCTTGTTTCTCCTTGCTGTCAGTTACTCATGTGCATCTTCCATGTGAGACTTCAGTCCCTTTTAGCCTTGCAAACATTAGATTTGTTATTTAGCACAGTATAAGCCTGGTAAGTTGAGGGACAGGAATAGTACTGAGGAAAGAGCTTTCGTGGATCAGCCACTGATGGAATAGAAATGTTCTCGGTTTGACATGAGCATATAAATTACAAGTTCATAGGGTCAATCCAAATATAATGTGGAATTTAGTCCACCCTTACCTCCTGTGTATTTGAAGTACATAAGAGCATTAATAAATTGTTTTTATAGCACCAGATCTGTGCAGTGCTCTGCAAACTGACAAAATATTCCATCTTTTCTTAGAAGTATGTACAAATCAATGGGATGAAAGTGTCAAAGGCATGTCTTTGGGAAGCAGGTTTTTTAATACCACTTCACACACTGACATTATTTCTTTTTAAAATATTGCATTAAAGAAGTTGTGAGAAATCCCTTGACTTCTGTGTTTAACGTCTTAATAAATGTACTCTGAGATTTATTGCCTGGTCAGCTCAGTCAGTAGAATTCTTACAGCGAAAGACATCTGCAAATGCCCCCACAACTATAAGTATAAAAGAACTTCTGAACTTTCTAATCTTTGGAAAGCACAAGGAAAAAAACATAATTTTTTTTCCCAGATGATCGTGTCCAAATGTCAACAAGAGCAATAGTTTAGTATTTGCTGTCTAAAGCATTGTTCCTAAATTGCAATAGTTGATTCCAGGTAATTCCAGCTTCAGAATTTCTGCATTTTGCATCATTTAGATTGAAAAACAGTTCTTGCTCCAAACAAGGCAAATAAGTAATAGGACTAGATCGCAGAAGTGTAATGCTGTCCTAAAACTGAGAATTTATGGCATGAAAAAATCCTAGGAGATTTCTTGCAGACCTGAGACTGGACAGTTAAATCCTATAAGTCTCATTCAAAATCATAATCTTTTACTTCTTGCAGATTATTAAAGTTGTTCTGTAGTATCGTGGTCTTTCAAGATTTGCCCCCTACTCCTTTCTTTGGTTAAAATCTTTGGTATTAAAACCAAGCTTTACTAAACATTTTCTTCTCCTGTTTGGGAAAATTGGGTTTAGATGTCACAGTATGGAAAAAATATCAAAGTATCTAAAATAATGCATTTCTTCCCACTGGTATGGACAGAGTGTGACTATTTCCTTATCCATCCTTCAAGAACACCACAGGCCAGCGTCCTTATGGTTACCTGTATAGACTGCTTTGCTGATCAGCGCTTGGGCGTGGCATTCATGGTTAAATATGTTTGTGTTTTTGCTTCTGTTGTGTTACTTTATTAAAAAAAATTCCAGTAACGTGATTTTGTTATGTATGAATTATTTGTTAATCTTAAGGTTAAAATTTGTACTGGGAGTTTGCAGACAATTCATATTATGTAGGTTTGACTGCTTTATTGAAAGGTAGCAAGACAGCATGGAGGAGTTTGCAAGACTTCAGGGGTTATTGATTGGGAAGGTGCTTGCAGTCAGAAGATGACGGAGCTAAGACGGAGTGTGTGATGAGATAAAGGCTAGGTTAGGGAAGTGATTATGGCTGGGGATCTGCTAATCACCGACCTCTGTAGGGATCCTGTAGTTTATCACTAATCTCACTTGCACTTGGCGTTTTCCTGTGTCGCTGCTTCATTTTTGGTAGCCGCGTGAGTGATTTGGCGTGGGATGAGCAGGAGGAGGGGGCTGCGAGGCCAGCAGCTGCACTTGTTGGCACTGGCTTGTTAAACATCCGCAGCGTAGCCAGCAGCGTGCTTGGCACACGGTAGCCCATAACGCTTAAACAAATTGTTGTGAAGAGAATAGGAGGTCATTTGTTTTAAGCACTTTCTTCGTATTGTGTTGCTTCAGACCTCGGTTTCATTTCCATGAGTTTTGGTCACAAGTATCGTTAGGAAAAATGTGTGTAATATTCTGTATGTACTCACAATATATACATGTGTGCACTATGTACCTTTAAAATATTAGAGATAAGATTGTTGGTGTATAAGATAGATATTAAACCTGTGACAGCCTCTAGTAATGAGTAGGCCTATATAGCAGTAGAAGTGGAAGAAACGATTCCTCCAGTGTGGTGGGAAATGTCTAGGTACATAGTGAAATTTTATGGCTGCATGTGTAAGTCAGCCTTGCCTCTAAGAAGGCAGCACACCAAATCCTAGGAGCAGGACTGGTTTTGTGTTTTAATCAAATTTTTTTCACTATACTGAATAATTGCTGAGTAAGAATTTTTAACACCAACAAAATTTAAAAAAAACCCAAAGAATGGACCTGTACTGGAGGCAGCAAGGATGTTATTCTATAAACTTTGTGTACTTTATTTCTACTTTGTGGTAAGTTGGAGAGTGATATTAAGAGTTGTAGAAAGAATGTTTACTTTGAGTGTTTTTCCTGCATCATCTGCGTGCACCTGTCAGTATAGCGTGTGCAGCTTGTTCCTTGTTATATTGGATCCACATATGAAAAACTATTTGGATGTATTAATTCTGTGGGTAACAAAGGCTCGTATTTTGCTGCTGGATACTTTGTTACTGGAGGGGGAGGGGGAGAAAGCAGTATAAAAATTGATTTCCAGCCAAATCTACCAACACCAGTTTAATAACTTTTAAAAAAAAAATAAAAATCCTCTAAGGTATCCACAATGTTTTGTTATAAACTGCCTTTTGGGTGGGCTGTCTGTTGTGACTGGTTAAGAGTGTTACCAGTGATGAAATGGTGATTGGGAACTGTAAACGCATGCCTCGAGATCCACGGCAAGGCGATTCTCTGCACGAGTGGGGCAGACAGGCTTCGTGCCCGACACGGAGCCGCTGCCGGCCGCCGTCACTTGGGTCTTTATACTGGAGGAGCAGCACTGCTTCCATACCAAGTGTTGGTGCTTTCCATGTCGCCAACGGGATGCATTCCTAGCAATGCACAAAAAGATCTTCAGTCTGCAAAGGGTTAATTCTGTGGGAATGGAAGTAATTTTTTGCAGAGTTATGTTCTGTCATCCTCTCATAAACCAAGCAGTATCTAGCAGCAGTGGGAGAAGACTGGTTTTCTCCTGGCAGGCATTTAGAGCAGGGTCACTGGAGTGCTCCTCAGCTGGGTCAGTGCTCTTCCAGTGCTGGTTTCAGCTCACTCTCGCTTTGCATCTCGCTGTTTCAGTTCATTCTGTGTGGAGAGTATTTAGGCTGCACAGCTGTTGTACAGATAGATTTATTATGGAATACAATTCCTTGTGCGGTATTCAAAAGCTATATTAAGTTGTGAGCATATCACATTTAGACAAGCAATTGCAAGAGAAAAATAATTATTTACTAAATGTCTATTAATATTTGAATTGGTACAGAATGTGTCAAGGTTTTAAGTTTATGAAGTTAGGAAATCCTTGTGATTCGAAATGCTTAGTGGGATTTTCTTGGTTGGGTTTCTTTTAACTCCATAGTCCTTGGGCTTTAAGCCTGGTAGGTAGCCGTTAGGTCGTTGAAGTTTTTGTTGATAAAAACATATGAAACTTACTAAAAATAAAGTAAAAAAAAATAAAATACAAACTCATTCCAAGCTATTAAAAGATTCAAATACCTTGTGAGCTGATCTGTGCAGATTCAAGATTTCTGTATATAACCAACCTAATTATTTTTAAATGTCTGTTGCTTTAGTCCAAATCTTGTTGGAAGACAGAACTCTGCGATATAGAGCCACCAATATGTAACCTGAAGAAAAGTTTACCATGATGCTACTTTGTAAGCAAGGCATAGATTTTGCTTCTAGAATGACAGTGCATAACTCCTGAAACATGTGAGTTAGGGAGGTACATGATAAAGGTGATGAAGGAGCTGATGATTCACAATAGCCCCGCGTGGAAGTCCTGCTGCACGGGTCTGATGGGAAGTGTCAGCTTGAGAAAACTGGCCACAGTTGCTTCACTTCTCATGAATATTTTGTGAAAATAAAATAGGATCTGAAGAGGAAATAAACTTTATTTGGGCATTGCTTTACCTTCCCAGCCGGTATGTCTACACACTGCCTTAGACCCAAGTTTACACAAACCTGTGCACATGAAAACATTCAATGAGGATTTTGTCATTAATAGTGTTATGGCATACCCCTCTCCTTCTTCCAGTTAATGTCAGGTGCCATAATGTGTTTCCTCATGTCCCCTTAATGCTGAGCATCAATTTTCCTGAATTTCCAGCTATAATAAAAAACGATACTATTACCTTCTGCGTAGTGAGCACTGACTTGAGACAAGACCCTCTTGAGAGAGGGTGAGGAAGATATGATCAGACAGAGGGTGTAATGTACTCAACAGCAAATCTGAGGGGGTAAACCTGCAAGACACTTTGGGGTCTGCTTTGGCTTTCAGTCTCACTGTGTTTTTGAAGTTTGTGTGCTCATAAACACTGGTGTAGTCTTTTCAAACTTGACATTACCCACCTTTGAAGTACTTGACTCACTTACTATGTGGAGTAGTTGCTAAGTATTTTCTCTTTCTCTTGATACGTAACCACTACCTGTGACAGTTTGCTTACAAGGCTTTGAATAGTGAGAATGGCATCGTGCCTCGATGGGAGCAGCTGAGGTGAGTTGAAATGCCAATAAGCAATTTGCAGTCGCAACTCTCTCACCTTCCCATTGTGTGGTAGTGAAGCCATCCTGGGATACTGCCAGACAACACCACGCTGGGAAACATTTTTGATGTAGTGTGAGTGAAGCTTCAGGGGCTGTTGATGGAGTCCTTCCTCTTCTCTCATGAGCTGTGCAGCAGATGTGCTGTGGCGGTGCCGGGGACAGCTCACCACCTTCTGCTCTGCCAGTGGGAAGGGGCTGCTGCTAACAGTGCTCCGGTCCTGCAAAAGGGACAGCAGGGAGAGGTTCCACAGGGTGACAGAACCAGCAACAGGACTTGAGTGCAGGCTCGCCGTGTGTTTCTGTAGTGTGTGCCTGTTGATTTTTTTGTTGTTGTTGTTTAAAAATGTGTGCCTTTAACATTGTGGTACTATGGCAGGTTGGAGAATCATAGCTAAGTGCTTGCCCTTGGATGTGTTCGGGAGACTCTGCCCTATGAAAGGCACCATCTTGTACTTGATCCTGGGTCGCTTTCCAAACCCTTCACTGGAAAGCTTAACTGCTTGAACACAGGTTAAGTGTTAATTTGCTCCAGCTCTAATTTTTGATAAATATTTAGGTAATGCAGCATCAGGAGGGGCTTGACTTTTCCCGATCATTTCTTAGAACCAAATGTAGTATAGATTGGGCTATAATGGTCAGCTTTTTTCCTTTAGTATGAACCTGCCAAACTTTTTAAGTGATAACATTTAAGTAACATGATTTTATGCATTCTTATCTAACAATTTCTTGCTTGCTACACAAACCATAATTTAAATCATAATTTTTCTAGCCTCTGTAATTGACTCTTGTACAAATATTTGTTTTAAAGCCCGCCTGGAATACTGCATACTTCAGTGGAAGTTGTTTATCATGTGGTATAAGATTCTCATTTTCTGGGAAGAAAATGCTGAGTCTGGTTTAATATGAACAGCATGATTCATCCTACTTCGTATAATTTTGCATGCTAGGTATTTTATTTGCTTGGTGCCTGATAGCTGTTAGAGGCAAATTGCTTCAGCAGAAAAATGTTAACTTTTTTCCTCCCTTTGTTACAGCAGAGCTGCCATTTTTCAAGCAAACTGTTGTTGACCAGACTACCTGTAGTTATCAAGATGATAATCTTGCAGAGATGTTGTTCCAAGAGAGTCAAACTTCCTCTTCCTCTCTGCTTACACAAGATGTACTTTTTAAATGAACAATAAGCGTACTTTAATTTTTCCTCTTACAAAATGACCTTTAGGAATTTTTGGTAGTAAGAGAGAAAATCAGAAAAAGCAAAGGAAGTCCTATTCTAGAAGTGCAGTTGCAATAGCATGGAGCTATTTGTCACTGCAATGGGAATGGGTGAGAAAGGCTGCTTTTTCTTCTTATGAGGACTGGATGGTACAGGCATTGTTTAGAAAAGGAAATGCCTAGCTGGGTAAGATGACGTTTATTTTCAAAAAGATAGGTATCGTGGTTTATCAATGCCTACCTGTGGATAAGACTCTGAGTGGTGTTACAGGGTGTTTCTTTCTTCTAACTGTGTGATAACTAGGGCAGGCATATGCACTCGGTGTTCTCTGTTACGCACGTACCTGACGACTGTCTGATTCTTGACATTGTTCAGCAGAGATTTCTGTTCAGGATTTTTTTTTTTTAAGTGTTGATTGGTAAACTTCTGAGTGCTACTGGAGAACTTTCACACTGAGTTTTAATAAACAAAGGTGCCAGTTTGGTGGCATAACCAACAAACATGGCAGTGAGTAGTTTTTCTGGAATTGACAAATATATTACTAATGTCTTGTGACCTCAGATAGCAGCATCAGAGGACAGGCACTCTGCACAAGGGGCTGTATGCACTAAGTGCTACCTACAGGAGATAGTACATCTACTGTGGAAGAGAAGAGTCTGTTTTGCCGTCCTGACCAGTTGTATTGCCTGACTTGTGTACCCAACTGGAATGTACGTGAGACAAAGGGATTTTTTTAAGGATTTAAGCAATGAGTGTCAAGAGCTGAATGATTCAGCCATGGTTTAAGTTCGGTGTGGGTTTTCTCATTGTTCTGAATCGAAGCTTTTGTTCACTTTTCCTGTGGTTTTGTTGGTTTTATTTTACTGCTTAATATATTCATCACCTAAGATGATACCAGCTGTGTGTTACTTGCATGTAGGAAGGAGAAATGTCTGAAAGTGTCTCTACCTTTGCTCATTGATAATGGAAGTGAAGCTGGACCTTCGCTCTTTTTATTTAAACATACTGATAGGTGTATTTTATAACAATTAAAAAATTGCAGTAGTTCGTTTTCACTGATCAGTTACATAAGAAATGGAATTTGGTAAGTATGTCATCTATTACAGTAGTGCTGTTTGTGTGCTAAATGCAGATGTACAAAAGCCTACTTTTATTCATGCAACTTAATTTTTGTAAATTTACTATGATGCTAACATATTTTCTGGATTGCATATATAAGCACAAGTGATGCAGATATCCAGCAGATTTTTTAAAGAACCTAATTTCAAATGTCTTTCTTTTATAGGAAAAACCTCAGATAGAGGTCCGTTTCCATTGTATGGTAGAGATACGGGGTTACCAGGCTGTCAAGTAAGTATAGTGATGATTGAAAGCAAATGGGATGATCTGAACTAAAATTTAGTTTAAGTTACTCAAGTGTGTCAGACTACCAAACATAATAAACAAGTATGTGTTCCATGATTTGCAAAATAAAATTTCTGGGTTCTGTGTGGTCAAATTGCCTTGCACTTACATGCATCCACTTAGCGGAGATACTTTTGCTGTGTGCAAGTGGAACTGGTTCTGTAGCTCATAAGCGTAAGTCCTGTTTTTAGTAAAAGGGAGATTGTTACTAACCTGAACAAACTGAGCAATGTGCTTCAGTTGTGTGAATCACATCTTTCCTACAGATCATTGTGAAATGAGTTTTCTTACCCTTTGTAGTTATTCACCCCTCTCTCCAGGTCTGCAAACAGAATTGCAGACCGGTACTGATTGCATGTCCTGATTAGTCTGTGATACTTGGATTTTTCACATATAATTTGTCAAAAAATACCTGTAATTGCTGAATATAGTTCATTAGTTAACTGTTGCTCCTAGTGGTGATCATGTGCATTTTAAAAGAAAACCAGTGTTGCTAAGCTTTCAATTTTTAACAATTAAGTTATGCAGTGTAATGTTGTATTATTTTGTGGTTTTAATGATGTGTTTTTTAATTAAGAAAACTTTTTTTTTGTCTCTAAGTCCTCATTTTAGAGTGATGATTTCTTCCATGTTACTTCTAATGAGCTATGTTAAGAATTCTCTGTTGATTGTTGTTTAAAAGTCTGTTTTGAATGTACAGGAAGTTTGAATGTTTAAAAAAATATAATCAGCATTTGATTACACTCAGTATTTGTTGACAAATTTAAATAACTAATATATTATTTTTTTAATTCTAAGAAATTCATTTGGAATATTTTTTAATTTTACTGTAAGCAGACTATTTGCTTTGAACTGATATTTTCAGGAACATCTTTCTTCTGGAGGATAAAACTTAGCAAACGCGTTTGACATCTTGGTTTTGAGTCTTTTAACTAGTAGTTTGGGAAGTGTGAATGTGCAGCACCATGAGGCAATGCAGTCCTAGCATCGCTTACCCTGTTAAGAAAGGATCATTCTCACAGCCTTTACTACTCTGCAACACAGATGTGACGAACAAAGACCCATTTGTAACTGTGTGGCTGAGCTTTCAGTAACATTCTCACAAAAAGCAGGATACCTCTTTAAGTTCAAGTTATGGGCCTCATGTTATTGCCAGTCTAGGCAGTAAAACGTTGTATTAACGTTATTACTATTGTTCAAATAACTCCGTATGTACTGTATTTAAATATAATAACTTAAACTTGACATTAGTTTGGAAGCAAATTAATTTCCACGTTACACTTTCATTAAGTTAATGTTCTGTATTGCAAAATGGGTTTATGTTAACTTTGCATAAAATTCTGTCTTGCTTTGTGGTAATGAGTGTAATTTCTGTTGTTTGGCTTCTCACGGAGGAAAATGCTTTTATATCTCCTAATTGTTTGTATCTAGTACCATTTAATATTAATTTTTTACATGTAGCTATTTTAAAGCCAAAATCTTACACATATTTGTTTCTATTAACATCACTTCAAATTCTGTTTATTCCTTTGATATGCTTCCTAATATTTCCTCTCCCACAGTTTCTTCTTTCTTAACCATTTTTAGTATATGGGAAAAATGTTATTGTAGGTAAATCTGCTTTGTTTTTATATTCAGGATAATAGAGAATGATCACAGAGTTAATTTTCAATTAAATTTTAAATCCGTTAAAATTTATGTGATAAGTTACAGTTTGTACCTTAATTTAGTTTTATCAGTTAAATCTGACAGTGTTTGAAATCTTTTGCTAACTTGGAACATGGTGGGATTTCTGAATCTTTTTGGGTTTTTTTATATTTTTCATAAATCCGTGGCAGTGCCTGAAGTACAGCTCTCATAGTGGCTACAATGTTTGAAAGCTCTCATAGAGAAGAAGGTTGAAAGCAATCCTGAGAGGTCATTTTGACAATCCGAGTGAAGAATCAGCTGCGTTGTCCCTGACAGATTGCTCATATAGTCAGCTCTTAAAAACCTCTAGAGATGGAGGAGACTGCATGACCATGCTGGGCTTTGTTTTCCATTGCTTAAACATACTTACTCTTAAAAAGTTTCCCCAATGCCTTATCTGAATATCATTGTAATTAAAGCATCTAACCCTTGTCTTGTAGACAGTGGACACAGAAGAATCTATACTCTTTTAAGTCTGTAGAAGCTGGGAATCCAGTAGATTTTTAAGATGATAAGGAGTCCTTAGAAAAGATAAGATATCAACGGAGTTAATTTTTGCATTGGTGTGTATAGTGCAGGTATATTTTTAATTGTAGATATGTAACAGGGCTTATCGCAGATTGAAATATTGGTAGAAAAGCTTAGGCTCTGCTCTAGATAGTCTCCATCAGCTTCACAGCCCTAGGGAATTCCAGTGTTTTAGATGAGTACCTCATCCAAGGCCTTACCATTAGGGCAAAAAGAAATTTCCTGGATCTTTCTGACAATACTGTTCATTTTTTGCTGTGTGGTATTTGCCTTGTTCGTAACAAATATCTGATATTTGATACCTGTTTGAGTGGTGACAGTCTAAAATTTCCCAATACCTTATTATGGCAATGCTGACCAGCTTGTCATTCCTCAGCCTATACTTTTCAGTTTACAGGTTCCATATGCAAAAATGTATTTACTTTTTAACACATTGCTTCTACCTTCTCTAAATTTCAGTGCAGTTTTGAATTCCAGGCTTGCACTGCATTTGTAGATCCTTCTGGCTTATTTGCTTTGTGAATTTAGTAAATTTGGTTTTCATTTTTCATCCAAGTCGCTAATTAAGAGGTGGAATGATGCCCAAAACAGATGCCTGCGAAGTCGCAGTTAATACATGCACCCAATGTTGATCATGAACTCCTAGCTACTGTTTTTTTAAACACCTACTCTCTGTATTCAGCAGTAGTTTTAGTTGTCCTTGGTTCCTTAGTTCACCTGTGAAATGTGAAAGTAGTAAAAGCCTTATTAAAACACCTCTTAGACTGTCTGAGAAGGAAGGGAGATTGGTTTTACATAGTTTAGTCCAGCTGAGTCCATATCACTTATTCGTTATCTTCTGGCATTTGCAGTCTATTTCTTCCAGTATTCTTCCAAAAAATGAAATTTAAATTGTTGAGGAATTACAAGCCACTGCTTTTGTTCCTCCCTGAAACAAACCAGCCAACCCCACTCTTTTTCAGTCACTGAACCGTAAGTTTTCAAAGACAGTGGCTAAGGTTTCTGAAATGGCAAGAATGGCAAGAGCCAGTCTTCTGAGTATCTTAGTGGGTACAGATGAATTGAAAATACCGAACTTCTCCACATACTGTGTAACCTGTTCTTCTCTTACCAAAGTTCTGTCCATATGTCATTGCTGTAAATGGTATTAATAGCCTGGTGTGGCTGTGTGATGAGTTTTAATTTTTACTTCCTATTAAGTTTACAGAGGGCTGGAATGAAAATTTTCAAGACTGCTGTAAACCGAAATGCTTCAGCCCCTTACTATCTCATCTCACCTGCTACTGAAAACGATCTAAGCACTGATTCAGATGGACTGTTAGCTACCTACAGGCTTTGTATTTAGGCTGTAGGAGTGAGTTTGGTTGATTTTCAATGTAGCTTAAAAATCTAAGCAACTTTAGGTACAGAAATGTGATTCAGATATAACATGTAGTCACAAGAATTTAAATATGGCTATTTCATTAATATTTTGCCAAACAAGAAGTGCATACTTTCAGGTTTTATTTCCATCAGGTGTTTTAAGCAAGCCAAAAAGGAGCATCCTAGAGTATAGCACTTTGTGCTGGGCCCATTCGTGCAAATAAGTGTTGAATAAGGTAGTTGTGTTTGTCTTAAGCTGTGTTTTTTAGGTGGTTTTGTGTTAATAAGGTTAATGGTGTATGTTTGTGGACTACATTAAAACCTTTGCTTGTCTAGTCCTTTGCAAGCAAGCTCTGATTTGGCTTTATTTGTAGTTTACTGCATACTCTTTCTCCTTCTGACAGGCCTTCACTACCTTTCCAACTCTTAGTGCCTTTTTTTCTCTCCCATGTTTCATAGAGTATATATACTCTCCGTGGGTGGGGAGGGTGATGAATGGAGGCTTATGCAGAGCTGGTTTAGATGAACGTCCAAAACTTTTACCTGGACAAAGAATTCACAGCTTTTAGAAGAAATGCAAAACCTATATTTTGCTGTCGGAATGCAATGCAATGCTACATGGCTTGACATGAGGTCGAGGAGGGGGGTGGTTTATGATTTTTGTGGGGGATTCCACCATTCCTCTTGGCTGCGTAATTAATTGCAGGTTTGGGAAGGGCATCTTTTCACGAATCTTAAATCGGATATAGATAAGGCTTTCAGAAAACTTCTTGTAATAAAAAGGGTTTTCTTTACATTTGTCTCATTTAATACTGAAAGCTGTAGCTTATGTAAAAGAAAGGAGATTAGACTTCAAATATTGAATGCGTGACTCCCATTTCCAATGTCATCAAAAAGGTACCCAGCTGTCACTGCACATTGCTTTGACAGGTCTGAGCTCAAAGAAGGGCAGGAATCTGCACCGTTTTCAAAGTGAAATGGAGATAAATGTGCAATACATGTGTAGCTGTTAGTCTAATTCTTCTAATTGTTTCTGCGGGTCTTCACAGAAGCGGACTTTCTCCCCGTGAGCCTGTAAGTGCCCCAGCTAATTGGCAGAGCGAGGGGGGATGCAGTGCCCGTTCCCATGTGCCTGGCAAGGTCTCTCTCCCTACTGCCAGCACTAGGCTGAAGAGAGTACATTATTTGTGACTATCCCCTTAATGTTCTGTTTTAATTCTAAACAATCATGCATGAAAAATAGACATTATGGGTCTTTTGACATGTGGAGATAACACATTTACCCTCCCTCCATAATAATTTCAAGTCCGCATACTATCCCACATGCGAGAGAGGAAATAGAATTGAGTGCTAAATGTAATGGATATTAGACAAGAACTAAAGAGGCATTCACCAGTTTGTGTTTAAAGTGTAACCTTTCTATAAACAGATGTATCTTAATTTACTGTATTTTTCAAACTCTCTATATGTTCTATGTGATGATGGGATATTTAAAATGTTATAAAACCCATTTATAAAAACGTTTAATTGATGGTAAATCTGTAGAATACATGAATGCTGGAAGGACCTATGGATTATATTTATTAAATACATTTCACTTAGTCTATGTAAAAGTATATATATAATACTGCATAAAATATATACTACTCTATATAGTACATGATATATATACACATATGCTACTATATATTTCATGCAGTATGAAATGTAGTACTACACAGAGCATAATTTATATGATACTGTGTATACTATATATATTTTATTTAGTAGTGGCAGATGGATTTTTAACTCACTTCTGCCGCTATTATTATAAGTTTTGTGCCTATTGGTAATAAATAAGGCTGCTTCAGAATCTTTATTTTTTGGATGAAGAAAAAAAATCCAGTAGAAAGCTCGTCCATCTCTGTTTCCAGTAGTATTGCTACACCATTTTCCCTTCGCTAGCTATCAGCTCTGCTATTGCTGTGAAGCTAATGTGAGGTGACTCATTTAGCAGCATATTATTGCATCATTGCAACATGATGTAAGGCACATCAGGCATTATTAAATTAGCCGGGATTTTGCAGTATGACAGTAACATTTTATGCACATTAGCACCATACTTAGTGTTCCTTATGGGAATATACTTCAAGTAAACATATTAAGATGTAATTTCAGACAACTTTTCAGGATTTACCAATTTCTTCTTTATCAGGAGAAAAATATATATGCTTCACTGGAATATTAAGACAGATGTAGCAGCTTTTGCGCATCTTCAGAGCATGTTTTGTGTTTCTTAAATTACTTTAAATATATGCTGTTACTTGGGTAGTACCTTGGAGAAGAAATTAGCTGACTTCTCACTGATTGTTACAGTAAGTTGGAACAAACTCATCCATCTATCTTCCACCTTTGCTATGATTCAACACAGAAACATTTCCCTCATCTGGGTGCCAGTCAGAGAAAGCTAGATTTGTATATGCCTGTGTTCTGCTGAAAAATATTACAGAATTTATTACAATATAGGTATTGAGCAACTGGAATTCATACTGTTGGCTTTTTAGCAAAAATTTGTGACCTTTCTTTGCTTATTGACTTAAGAACAAGCTTGTTCACAATTTAATGTGGAACTTTAAAGGTTTGCATCTTGTTGTCTGCAAATTTAGCGATGTATTAAAGGTAATTTACAAGCATGAAAAACTGTACTTATTAGCTGTTACATCCCTCACAGACTAAAAAGTTTGGTTTATTTTTGTGCAAAAAAAAAAAAAATTAAGTTGCTTCTTAACAAACACACTATAAGAACTTTGAAATAATCCCCAAAAATGCCTTTAGCACCAATTTCTTGGGCAATTTAACAGATTATCACTTTGGCGAAAGAAATGTTTGCAAGTGTATGTTGTTGTGCCTTTGCCTAGTCAGTAATTTGCCTCTTTCAAATTTAAAAAGACTTTAAAGCAGTTTGAGCAGTATTCAAATGGAAAGAACAATCCTGCAGTGCTGGGGAGAGTGGTATCTGGGAGCACACTCCCTCCAACAGCTATCTCGCAAGTTGAAGAAGCGTAATAAGAGTAGAACTCCAGGAATTTGAGTTGTCTAGGGAGAATGTAAAAGCTCACTCATGTTGTACAAAGGCAAAAATGGCAACTTTTTTGTGTTACTGGAGAGGAATATACAAGCAAGAGTGAAAACAAGTATCCATAGTAGGATGTAGGTACCAGCTTGCTGCATAGAAAAAAATTGATAGAACTGAATAGCACCAACTTAAAAGTATTTGTAATATGTTCATAAACTATATAATTGTAAGATGTGTATACAGTATAATGGAGAAGATTAACTGATTTTATTTTTTTAGTAAAGCATCAGGTAACACTAGACAGCTGGAAGAATAAGCATACAGACAGAAATGTGAATGTTTGGAAGTAAGAGTGTATAAAAATGTATGTGGGAAGCAGAAATGAGATTTACTGACAAAAATGGAAAAGCAAAGAACACTATGAAAAATGTAATTTGAAATATATGTTTTGTAAGAACAAAACACTTGGAAGTGGCAAGAGTGAAAGAAATGAGTGATTGTGAATAGTGGGATAGAGTAGTGTTTTAGTGCTATCTGACAGCTGAGATGTTACTTAAAATGTGTGAGTCAAAAAAGAAAAAGGTATTTGTAGCACGTTGCATTTTAAACCATGGTTGTTCTTTAAATGTGTATGAAAGCGTCCAAACAAGTCTTTCGTGATCTGCTGGCATAGCCCCTGAATAGCAGCATGGCAGCATGTCTCTGCAGTTGCTTCTAGGGATGCTTTGCTAAGTTTTTAACAATTCATTACATAAATACAAGGGCCATTGTACTAGACTGCTCCTAACATGCTTTGCTGTGGCATTGTTTGTCAAAGAATAGTGAGGACTAGACATCTTGCTGGAAGATGATAGAAGTAAGGGACAACTGTGTAGAACAAATATATTGTGTGTTTCTTTGTAGGGCCAGTGAGTACTTCGTAGTTTCTTCTTGGGTAACCTGATATGTGTCTGCAGTTTGCACATGCGAACCCTCTCGCACACATTCAGAGTTCTGCAGTTTTCATTTCTTCCTCTAGGAATTCTGTTCATATCCTGAAACTTTTTTTTATTGCTTGTCTCTAAGACTTCTATCCCTACTTGGCTTCCTTGAGAGAAATAATTAGACAGTTTTTCTGTGTTGAGGATGTGCCATCTGCTTCTATGATAGTGTAGTGTTATTGAAAAGATTTAAAAAAAAAGAAAAAAGGGAGCTAATGAAAGGGTTTAAAATAATAGAAGTATGTAAATAGCTTGTCTCGGGAATGATTGGAAATATGCATATTTAGACCACACCTAGGTGGTAGACAGTGGAGGAAGATATATTATCAAAAGGGGTGGTAGAGTGTGGATAATTCTCTCTGGAGAATGTTAGGCTAAACCTTGTAGCTAGTGCGTCTCAGACCCCTTCCCTTCAGACTTTTTTTGTTGTTGTTGTAATTAAACTGCCAAGTTTTGAAATTAGATCTTTTAAAAATAGTAATAAAAAGTACATATATATAGAATATACACTTCAATGTAATTGTGTATGGTAAGGAAAACTAGGCACACTTTAAACATAATTATAAAAAAGCATAGGTGCTATAGAGGGCCTACTATACTAATAAAAGATGTCAGATTACATCAGCTATGGACCCACATGGGTGGGGTTCTTTGTTGTTTGGTTTGGTTTTGTTTTGTTTTGAACTAATGTATCTATTCAACAGCAACAAGCAAGCTCTTCCTGCTCGCTGCTGGCAGTCTCTTTGAAGATGCCTTTTCTGCCTCTTTCCAATGAGGCAGAAAAATACATGTTATTCTGGACCTTTCTTATCTGTGGGGTCTCAGAAAAGACTACAAGCAGTGGCACCAGTTGCTTGTCTTCCTTCCTCACATAGTTTTAGAAACAGTGTAGGGATCTTAATGTCTATTTAAATCCAAGTAATACTGAGGTATGGAAGTAGAAAAAAATTGTAAAGCTTGTACATGTGTGGGGTTTTTAACACCAATATAACTTTAAAGCTGACAAACTGATTTTATTTTGTAAATTTTCTCTTTTTAATCTCCTTTCTCTGACACCTTTGATATCAGGTGTCTCCCCAAAGCAGATTTTTACAGCTGAGCTATCAATCTCTAAGAAAGGCGGCTCTGAAGGAAAGGCTGACACAATGTTAACTGAAGCAGTCACTCTGGATTCTGCCAGCTGATACCATCTTAAAAGGTCGGGATGAGGAGAGGGATATATAGTTTAAGGGCAGATGGAATGTCCAAATTTGAGTTTATTTTGCTTCATTTTACTTCTCTGGTAAAATCAAGCAATATTAACTTTCTCTTGATTATGATTTATTAGAAGTGAATCACTTATTGTGCTCTTGGGAAAATATCTCCTGTCTCTCAGCAGATAAGGAGCCTGCAGAACCTTTTTAGAAAGTAAAAATGCACTGGGCATGGGCTAGATGTCTTTTTCCAGAGCTGGAGGTGACCACCTGAAGTTAATCAGGGAAGACATCCCCCCCGGAATGGAGCGGGTAGCAGGTGTTAGGAATTAGTTATAGTTGGGGGAGGGATGCTATTTATAAAAGGGGAGCAGTTCTGCAAGGAATCATTTTGAATGTTTTAAGCAGACAAACTGTTACTTGTCTTTGCCCTTCTCTTTCTCACACGATTTAGGGTTGGCAAATTTTCTTGCCTCCTTTTAATTTTTGTGTTTGATCATATTTAAGGTAATGAATATCCTGTAAATCAATATATATAGTATCTTACACGTTGCTGCATAAGGAAGTAAAAAGCATCTTACACCGGGGAGTGCAGATACAATTTCTTTGGCCAATTACTGTTTGTCTGCAGCTAATCTTACTGCCTCAGAGCTCGGTGCTTCTCAATAATGAATTTATGGTGTTATTGGAGGATGTGGAAAAGATGAGCTCAGTTCTCTTCTCCCAGCCATACCTGTCTGTCTGAATGAGCTGGATTGCCCTTTGGATTTTCTTGAAGTGTTTATTCCTTTTGTCTCTAACTACTGTAGTATGTTGAGCCCCCGTTTATCTCCCTTTCTTACTTCACAGGGAGATAAAGTCTCTTCCCAAACTTTTCAGAGATTACTGCTTTCAAGATGAATACAGGCCCTGAGAAGAATTGGGAAGGGGGAGATAAGAGGGCTGGACGCAGCCTGTAACTTTGCGTTTGCTGCCTGGGATGGGCCAGGAGAGACCATAGCTTGAGCAGGCGGGCAGCGCATGGAAAGCAGCACAAGGCAGATTTGCCATTTTCCTTCCTTTTCCGTGGAACTAAACCATCTGACTTGCATTGGTTTCAGTTGTGTTGTGGAGTGCTTTTCAAGATGCTAGCGCTCCTGATGGCACAGATTTCTAAAGAGCAGAGAGAGAAGGATAACATTTAATTGTAGCCTAAGATATTTACTGGGCTTGTCTACCCATTTACTAGCACCCTAGTATTGGACTGAGCATTCACTTGACCGTGTGTGAAAACATACGGGTCCTCCATGTTAAGCCCAAACAATTATCTCGTTGCTACGTTAATGATAGTTTTTGAACCCTGATTATGTTACGCATTTTCTGACTTGGTGCCGAAAGTGAGTAAGATTTTTCTCTTGGTTGTGTGGGAGAGGAAATGCACAGCTTCCATATCATATACGTGAAACATTCTACCAGTGGTCTGAAATCTTTTGAAATCATTTTGCTGAAGATGCAGAGGGAGAAACAGATGCAAGGATAGTTTGAGCTTTATAATATCCTTTATAGTCTGACTTCTGTAAATAAGATTCAGCATAAAATCTTTTATTATAATGTTGACTTCTCGTGCTCGTATCTTGTAATCATAGAGAAAAGCAGGAAGGCTGGTACCGAAAAATTAAAAAGTAGATGAATAACCCCTCAGCTGCTTCTCTTCTGACATTCTGCAGTTCTCCACAAACCTTCTGCTTTTGTATAATCACAGTAAGGAAGCTGTTCAAATTACTGTTTTCATAATGTAGCGAAAAGATTCAAAGGCAAAGGGAGGGGAGCCTGACCTGTAATCACAATGCTTAGTAATGCCTTCCTAGAATTCAGTCAGCAACGCAAAAATACCTTGCCGGGGGGGATGAGCGAAGACAAGCTGAGCCAGCATAACCCCGGGGATTGGACACCAACATCAGCAGGGTGCCGCTTTTAGAAGCCTAAGACAGAATTTGTAGCCTTGCCAATATGCGGTATCAGTGCAGGGAAGCTGCTAGTGCGAGAGAGGAGGAAGGGACTCATTCAAAATATCTGTATTAATCGGGTTCTTTAAAGCCATTTAGATGCAGAAGGAATACAAAATGTTTCCTTCCCTTCACATTTAATCTTTACTCCTCCCACTGCTTAAAAAAAAAAACGTATCTGGAATTCTGAATAAACTTCTTCCTTCTCCCTCCTCTGTCCCTGTGCTCAGTCTCCGTATATTTTCACATAAACAGAATTATCCATAGTAGCAGATTCTGCCTAGGTCTACACATTGAATAAGCACCTCATGGTGATCCGGAAAAGCTTTGGTGTACAAAGATAATATATCGATACCTTGATATTTTTTAGCGCTAACATTAATTGGGAAGACAGTAAAACTAAATGTCTGTTATTTTGTTTATGATGTTGCATCACTTCAGTATGTAGTACCCTAGGTAGCTGGTTTTTACTCCAGTGAGCTAGATTAGCCTGATTACACTGGCAGGATGCAGTTGATGGATGACTGTCATTATCTTCTCAAACCTGCATGATACTTTAGGTATAGGAGATGATAATTAAATTTTCAAGAGACTACATTGAGATTATAAGATCTGAGTATTTTTTTAAAATGAGGAATATGTTTGCAATTATCAGCATGTTGTTAGAGGATCCTCTCCTGAGATGTTTTATTAGCAACCCCTGATTTCCTTTAAATTGATCAAGGAAAAATGCTCAAGTTATCATATAACACTTTAGATGTTGTTTTGGTTTTTTAATTCTGGTATGTTCCTCCTCCTGAAACAGACCAAAAATGTATCCGATCAAATCTATTGGTAATGGCTTGAAGATGTACAGGTTAGCACAATATATTTAATGAAACCTTGTTTGAGACAAAACACTAGAGAGGATCATAATTAATGCCTCATTTTCTGCCAGTTGCTATTGATTACTCATTCAGGGTCCCTTTGTTCTCAAAATGGTAACACTGTATTTCACATTACTATTTGATGATATTCTCAGGATGAGATTCTTTAACAACATGCTGATAATTGCAAACATATCTCTAGAATTTAAATTTAAAATGAATTTACATCATATGTCAGTGTTTTTCCAAATTCAGCTCCTACTTTGGAGTGCATATTCATTACAGGTTCCAAAGATCGGAGATTTGAGTAAAGTGAAATTCAACACTTTATATCTTGTTTCTATTTTTGGCTTAAACTGCATTACGTGGAACTCAGGTGAATGGTCTTTTTGCAGCCCAAACCGCTGTACGGTCCTCGTATCTCAGAGAGCAATTATTTGTGAATGTTTTATTTTGTGCTAGATTTTCCTTTGGAATCACAGTAACACCACATGTGATGTAGCTGGGGCATTTTGCAAGTTTAGCAGAGTTTGACTTCTCCATTTTCTGACATTCATTTAAAGTAGCTCAAGCAAATTGTCCGGTTTATCTAGAAGGCAAATCATGTGAAATATTAAGACGCATTATATACATGCTTTAAGTCATCCAAATGGCTCGCTGAATAAAAGGACATGTACATGAAACTTCTGCTCTGCCCAGTGCAGCATTTCAAGTTTGTAGTAAGGCAAGGAATGCACTTACCATCTGCTCTACGTAGTTCTGAGAAACAGAGAAATGCCAAATGAGTTTGTCTATGACTATGTGGCGGGATAATGGAAGGATTTGATTGAGATGAGGGCTATTGCGTTACTTTAGTCTTACAAAATAATGTATCTAAGCTCCCAATTTTTGAGTAAATGCTTAAGTACTTTAAAAAAAACAACCCAAAACACAACAAAAAACCCAAACTTTCGACAGTTTTCCTGCCTTAAATAGGGGACAGCGTGAGTACTGGGACTAAAAGCATAAACTTTTTGAAAAGGAAGCTAATGCAAAAAACCTAGGAAAAATAAAATCTAGTTGACTAGTTCATTGGGAGGGGCTGGTTTCAAGATCTAAGTTTGCAGTTGGTGGGTTGCAGCTCTCATTTCACTGCCAAAGCAGCCTGCCTTATTATGCCAGCACAATGGCCCTGTCATAATCAGTTGCATATAATGGGCTAATGCTTTTATTCTCAACCATATTATTCTTTTGATAGAAAATAATGAATAATGTAAAGGCACACAGTGGTATTTGGATGAAACTATTGCATAGTTTGGCTATGGCTACGCTAGCAAAATCTGAGTTCTTCGAGTGTTTGCTAGTACATTTGCATTTAAAAAGTGAACGAGATTTAGACCAAGAAGCACAAGGCTAACTGCCTATAACAAATACATTTTTGAAAAGTAGAACCTTATATACGATAGTGTAGTGTATGAAGTGTGTTTGTTAAAAATGTTTGTGAATTTTGCAGGGTATCTTGGCTTCACTATCTACATGTAGCCTAAATGCGGGAGAGCTGCGAGGAATATTACAGAAGGACATCTGTAGGCCTTTACTTGTCCATGTTTCTTTTTTTATATCAAAGTAAGAAAATCAAAGATGTGTTTACCAACATATTAGAATTCTGCTGGCCGGTCTCCTAGAAGTTCATTGAAGGCAGAGCAGTATTTTGGCATCAAATTATATCTCTGGGATTCTAAGGATTCATAGAGTTGGGCTGGGAGAAAGAAAACTTCCGAAGTAGTCAAACTCTTTCTTACTTTTATGCTCAAATTCTTTGAAAGAAACTGTTTAAAAAACATTTTAAAATATGTTGAATAAGGAGCTTTTTTTATCTCAGACATACCACTTTGATATAAGCATATGGTTGATTAGCTTGTTGGTTTGAATGGAAGCTAACTTTGCGTGCACGTGAGTACGGCTGCAATGCAGTTATTTGTTTTCTGTGACAAAGGTGCATAAATACACACACACCCCTATGTAGATACGATTCTTTTCCCCTGCCTCAGCCTTGCGATGTTTGAATAGATGACTCCTCTGCATTTCGTTTTTATGAGAATACTTTTTAGGAAAAGGCCCCTTTTAAAGCATTTGTCTAGATAGCAGCCCATGTAAAAGCCTTTAGTTTTGGGGTCAGGCCGTGCCATTTCCCCGGAGGCTGTCAAAACTGTTTCTTGGTTTTGCTGAAGGGGATACATTTGAAAAGTAAAGCAGTCATGTTTACCTCTTTTTCTCTGTTCTCTTTGAAATCAGGCTTGCTGTGCTCTTAGCTGATTGCAATAAAAGCCTTTCTTATTTTGTTTTCTTTCTTTTTTTTAGGTTGGTTATTGAACACACATTCCTTACAGAAAATATTGCTTTAAATAAATTCTCGTTTATCTTGAAGCTGGAAATATGTCTTATAAAATCCAAAGAGGCAAATTTTTAAGGGTGATGCCTGTTTATTTATAACAGTAATGCAGACAGGACTCGGCAGCGTTCAGGAGAATAACCAGTCATTGATTATTCTTTAGTAATTGGATCCGTGCTTGGCAGATGAGGTTCGGAGCGAGCGTGAACGTTCTCTGTGGAGAATGCTGCAAACTACGTATGTAAGCGATCCGCCTCTGTGCAGGGACCTCGGGCGCTTACTCAGGAGAAGCTTGGGGCTGATAACACAAAGCCTTTTTCCTATTCTCAGTGGTATTTTTGTATTCCTTTCTTTATCAGATGCCCTTAGGAAAGGATCAGTCCTAATCAATATTGCTTCTCAATTGGTTCAGACAGGCAGAAAAATCAATAAGCTGAACTAATGACATCTTTTTTTTTTATTTTATTTTTTTTTAACACTGAGGAACGATTATAAAATTTTAAACAGATGCTTCATTTGATTGTGAGAATGGTAGAAGAGGGTTGTGTGTTTGGGGTTTTTTTTGCCCCCTTTTTTTTAATTAATAAAACATTCTTACCCAAACACAATATAGATCAGGAAACTTGTTTAGAGTATGTTGCATAGCTTGAGATTTACTGGGTATGTATTATATTACTTACACACTTATTTTATGTTGTTGTAGTAGCCCTGCTGCTTTGAAATTCAGGGTCCGATGAAAATGTCAAGAACTGGAATGCTTAGGACAAAAGCAAGGGTGGCAAATGTCATGAGGTAAAGGTTGGAGGTTAAGTCTGGAAAAGTTATAGACACATGCCTTTTGGAATGGCTCGGTAGAAGTCAATTTAAGAGTGTTTACTGGGTGGTTTGGGGTTTTTTTGTCATCTGCTCCCCCTTCCCCTTAGTGACTAGAGGAACAGAGGGACTAAGAACCCTCCCACCCCTTGGTTTGGAGGAGTCCGGATGGATCCCGGTGCGTTTCCACAATCGCTGCCAATGACGAGAAGGAGATGCTGGGGGGAGCGGGGAGGGTTGTCTTTAAGGTGAACAGGACCTGGTTTCTAACTGTGTTTGACAGCTGCTCTGAGCAAGCACAGGGTGGAGCAGACAGCCTCCAGAGGTTCCCTGCCAGCCTCAGCCGTCCTGGGACTCTGTGAGTGGGACCTTGCTTTGGCTGCTTGAAATGACGACTATCACAATACTTCCTCCCCTGCCCCACGGGCTACTCAAAGAAGTTTTGAAGTTTTCTTTCAGTCCCGCGTATTCTTGGGCTGAAGGTCAAGTCTCGGGCTGAGCGCAGAACTGGTTTTGTTGCTTACTTTGGATAGAGCTGGTGTGGACGAACTGCTTTTCACAAAATGTTGCCCAGGTTTCCTGCACAGCATTCACCACTGAAACTCTAATAAACGTCTAGAATAGCATCTTTGCTAAATTCAGGCTTGCACCATGTAAGCCAGATATTCTGATAATAATAACGTTTTCTGCAAAGCAATAAACTCTGACCTGTTTGTCAAAGGCAAAATTAGCAAATCTTGAAGCGGTCTACAAGCAGAATTTTTTCCCCTCATGTATTTTCTGTATACTTTGTTTAAAGATCAAGTCACTCATAATATGACGTTTATATTAACAATTATGATTTAAAGACTATTTTATTGTAAGAATAAGAATGAAGAAATTGAGTCAAGGGGAAACTTTTTATTTGTATGCCTCAACATTTTTAATCATTATTAACTTTGTTCTTCAAACTGTGTGATAGATTTGTAAGAAATAGTTAACACTTCTGGGCCCTCCTTTAGTTTGTAACAGGGCGACTCTGTCACATCCCACTCTTTTCAATTAAAATACAAGATTTTCATGTTCAGATTAGTCATCTGACAAGTAAAAGATAGAAATGTTAGTAGTGATATGATGCAAAACTATTTATCTGGAGAAATGCACTTGAGGTTATTGCTTATTTTAGATATAGTCTGTAATTTTATATGAAGTCTGGATTTTCTGCTAATCCCAGTGCATTGCAAGTTAGAAGGGATTCAGTTACCTTAGTGAGAGGTAGTGAGTTAACCTTATCTTTCACGAGTCATCACACCAAAAGAACCAGCTTGAATGATATAATATAATCCAAAAAATACATTTGTTTATGAATACGTCATCTGACAATTAAAATGTTGGCGCAGTGTAGATGTAGGCAAAACCTAACTGTTGTCCTGCCAGCCGACAGCGTGCTTTACCCCTTTGTAAGGGGAATACTGCAGTAGGTAATGACCGGGGATGAAGAAATCACATCCCTTGTTTCTGGAAACTGCTGGTTCCATGGTGACCTTAAAACACTGTCTGATTTGGCAGATATTAAAAGCAAAGTGTCTTTAGTGATGTGTAATGTGGAGTGGCGGCAGTGAATGCTTTTTTACTGCCTGCTAGCATTATGTTTTCTGTACAAACAGTTCTGTGGGTTTCACTCCCTGTCTGGGGATTTTCGGACTAAAACAAGGCTCAGCATAGTATCAACCATGGAAAAACGATGTTCTCGTAAATCAACAATGTTCATTTCAGTTTTACAGAGGAAATCCAACTAACGTGAGGCCAAACAATATATAATGCACTTGTTAATTGTTTAGAATGTTTTTGTTTTTACTGCATGAAAAGGGAACAAAAAGGGTAGGGTTCAACTACATTGTTGGTTTGAAGTTTTTAAAATGTCATAATTTTTTATGTTCTGTGCATTAATCTAATCTGTTATCTCTTGTGTCTGCGTTTGATTTTGGGGGGCAATTATTCCATGTTTTTATGAATGTAATATAAGTCTGGATTTCTAAGTATGTGCTAAAACCTAATGTCACACTATAAACTCTTAGCAGTTTTTATCAATTATGTTTATATTGTGTAATAGAAGAGGTGTTACATTGCAAACTAACCAAAGTATTATGATTTTTTGTTTAGAATGTGTGGGGTTTTTTTTAAACTGAAACGGTTATGGTTTTTGGAGGCTCACGGCCAAACTTGCTCTGCCTTTCTGGATTATGCTATAGTATATTCTCTGAATACTAATTTTAAAAAGTCAACATTTTTCTGAACTCTAAGACCTTCTTCACTGAAAGCCCAGTAAATTCCACTAAATGCCAAGAGCAGTATGGGCGGTTAATAGTTTGTTAGCCTGGCATATTAACAGCTGGCTTACTGTAGAGCTTAATTTTACTTTTCTCTGTATATTTTGCAGTCTAGTCTGCTTCGGTCAGATATGGGGCTTGGAAGTCCAGGTCAGCTGTCATCCTCGGGAAAACCTGGAACACCCTACTACCCGTTTTCTGGCACAAATCAGCGCCGAAGACCACTTCATGACTCACCAGCTCTTGGTGAGTAATATACACAGTTTTTACACTTTTGTTCATGATGCATTTCTGCAGACTTTATTTTGACAGTTCGCTTTGTATACTGGAGATTGGCCTGTACTGAGCAACTCAAATTACAACAAATTGCTATATAAGAGATAAACTGGAATTATTAACATTTTCTTTGAGATGCTAGTTTGGCTTCAACACTGGTCAGTATTGCTTATAAAACAAACAAGAAACTCCAATAAACCCCTTAATTGCAAAAGCAATAATGACAGATGGATAGGAGCTGATGACCAGCTGAGTGCCCTTAACCCATGCCATCATTAACTCCTGGAAATGCCTGACCCTGAGGTCATTACCATTATTTAGAAGGGGAAAGACACAAAGGGGAAACAATTATCCTTTTATATGCTAAAAGTAACTTTATTCGGGGCAATATATAGTTCATTGTAATTGGTTCAACATGCCTTTAAAGTTCTTAGCAATTGGATACTAGTAGTTTATCCTAAAATCAAACTATTTTGCAAAATACACAGGCAGGAACTTGCTTAAAATTGTTATAATCCTATGACAATATTTTATTCTGGAGATACTTAGAGATAAATGGAATTTTCCTACTCAGTTGTAGTCAGTGGTGGTAATATTTCATAGCTCTAAAGACTTTCTATTGAATTAGGGAATCAAGAATAAGCCAGCTGTTCCATCGTTTCTGCTATAAGACTATCCCAAATAATTGGGTGTGCAAGTTTTAAAAAATTTGTTTTGGTACAAAAAGAGAGACTGTAACCTGATATTCTAGTTTAAAGCTACCATATTTCAATGTTAACATGTTATGTCATTAGGATTACTCCAGTGATATGCTTATTTTTTTTTAATGCCCCTCATTCTGTATAGCACTTCTATTCCATAATAAAATCTTGTTTGTTGGAACCATGTAACTTAAACCATATTTTAGCCAAAATAAGATTTCATCAAATGCAAATTCTTTCTTGAAGTGATTTTAGCATTAACTAGACCTGCAAACTCCTTGGGCATTAAAATAGTCCCGAACATGCTTGAAATTGTTTTTTTAGTCTTTATTTATGAAAATACAACCTTGGAACTTTACTTATATATATATGTGTGTGTGTATATGCGCGTATGAATTTTAAAATAATGTTTTTGTGTAACTTTTTAACCTGTTGTCAAGACAACTGCCATTTAATCTGGGGTTGTCTGTTCTTACAAATATTTTTGTAAGTATTCATGTTCCTCAGAATATGAGAATCTAAACGCAGAAGTTCTTCAGATCTGTTTCAGAAGAGGAACAGTCTGAAGAAAGTTCAGTTGAAGTTGTTTGCCGCTTGGAAGGGTGTTTGAACTTTAATAGAAAAAAAAATTAGTTAAAAAATAAATAATGATGATAATAATAATAACAATAACAACTTTTAGCTCCCGTTGAATCTGTTTTAGTGAGAAGCTACTATTACAGTACCCTGGTATGCTTTTGAGTAACAAGGGGCTGTTAGAGCATGACTTTGGGTGCTGGAGAGAGGGATACTGGTGTGGGCAGACAGGCCATGGTGTGAAGCAGTCATTGAGGGAGAGTCCTAAGCAAGATTGTCTAATTTTTATTATATATTTGAATATGAGAATAAGTTAGTTTCTTGTGCAAACTCTATAGAGTTTGGAAAGTTTCATGTATTATCAATTTAAACAAAATGAAGCTGTGTGGTGTTTTCTGAGTGGCACTCCTATTTATTTTTTCCTTTGAAAGAGGAACTCAAGGAGTATAAACCTGTTCAAACTGGTAACGGGGTGATATTCTTCTTTCTGTCGTGGCTGCATCTGGGGGACCGTAACCCGGGACAGGGCAGGTGGTGGTTACAAATCTATGGAAATGTTTTTCCAGAAATGCCAGGAAAAGTGCACTTTTATTTCTAGTCTTGTTTCCGATGGCTTGAGAAAGTATGTCTGAAATATTTATATTAGTTTAATGGACTAGTTAAATGTTACAGAACTGCTGCCTGAGAATTTAAAGCAAAGTTGAATTATGGCCATTTTTATCCCCAAGATGGAATTATCTGACCAGGATTTTAACAAAAACTCTCTTTAACTTTGCTACTGAAGTTCATTGAAACCAACCAGTGTTCCTTTCCAGGGACTTTGAGTGCAGTGTAAATATCTCTTCCAGAAGTCCTTTTGTTTTCTTTTCAAACATGCCCTATGGGGAGTGATCAGAGTAAAGATATCCAGCAGTTATTCTCACCTTGTCTCACCTTTATCTTGTCATATCATATAATAAATATTAAATGTTCTGAATGAAAATAGAAAAATGGGAGTTCTCTATTTTAAATGAAGACTCAATCAGTCAACTGTAGAACTGGTAATCTTGCTAGATACTCCTCTTCAGAACATCAGTTAACTTCTAATTTGCATGCGTACCGTTCTGATTAATTTTATTAGCTGACTAAAGTGGTTCAGATTCTTGATTTAGGTAGCGAAATTGCTGGGTACTTTTGTGATGTTACAATAACTATTGGTGGAAGGAAGCAGGTATCATACTTCCAACTTTACTATTGCATGCAAATTTGAGTTATAGTGCCTTAAGAAAAGCAATTAGGTCATTAGATTTGCTGTTTATTTACAACCTTGGTACAGTCTAAAAGCTATAGAAATTTATGTCATGTTAGTATTTTTAGATTATAAATCATACGTTAACATGTCATAAATTCCTTTTTGATAGTTCTGTCTTTACTCCGAAGCATAGAAAGGGAAAGCATTTCTCTCTCTAATCAGTCCCATTTTCCTCCTTCTGTATCTCAAAGTCTTACTTTGTTTCTTAGCAAGTGTATGAGGGCATCAGTGTACCCTCTTAGGAATAACTGTTTTCCTTATGGAAAGA
The DNA here is from genome assembly GCA_008711295.1 of Anarhynchus alexandrinus. Classification (NCBI taxonomy): domain Eukaryota; kingdom Metazoa; phylum Chordata; class Aves; order Charadriiformes; family Charadriidae; genus Anarhynchus; species Anarhynchus alexandrinus. The sequence goes on along the minus strand of VUYV01000008.1, from coordinate 8,425,928 downwards.
ATTGAAAGTCATTATTTAGCAAAGCTTTATTGTAGAGAAGAACATTGGTATGTTATGTGTTTAAGCACATTCTTGTATTGATGTGAAAGACAAATTTCATTGGCACAGAATAAAAAATGCACGAAACTGGAAAATAAGAAATCCATCGTGGAAAGAAAAACCTGTATAGCATAGCTATTTATTCTTTTTCATCTGTAATGTAGATACTTGATGAAACGTTGTTTTTCTGTGTACAGATCCTCTACAGACAAAGAAAGTAAGAAAGGTGCCCCCTGGTTTGCCTTCTTCTGTAAGTACTACGTTTTTTACTCATAGTAAACTAATCGGACTCAAATTGCGCTCTCTTTCCCTGACATCCATACAAATTACTTAACTTCAGCATTAGGAAGGCGATGCGCTGGACATGAACAGCTAGGTGAGGTAATTGGGAGTGGGTCTGGAGGACTAAATCCACATTTGATGTGGAATTTTTAGGTTTCATAGCAGTGATTTGTAGCTTGCTCATATGCTCCTACCCACTTGTCCCTGTCATTTGAATTCCTCTCTTGGGAAGAGAGCTGGGCCAGGAGCTGTCAAAGAAGATCTCCTGTACAGGTCTTTTGATGTTTAATTAGTCATTATGTTGCTGAACAGGAGGACAGACAGAGATTAATAGCTGAGAATCTTAGAAATTTACATTTGTAATAATCCCAGTGGAGCTGAAGACATTAAGATTCGGAGGACATGTACAGCTCAGCTTGCCTCAGTAGGACTGAGGTTATTAATATGCATAAATCACCGAGTCAGATGTTCATTGTGAAGCCCTGGTGGATTTTAAAGCCTTCATTAAGCCTTTCCTAACTTCAGCCTAGCATCAGGAAAGCTTTCAAGCAACTAGTTTGTTGATCCCTCTTTGCTTGAAAATTTATCCTTCGAGAATAAAGGGCTTTGATGAAGAAGGTTGGAAGGGTTTTGGTGGAAAAATCATTAATGGCTGTGATAATCTAATGCTATAGGGGTGTTTTGTGGTATTAAATATGCTTTATTCTTAAAAGGAAGAAAATTGTTTATAAACGAATCTGCATTTGAAAATCCACGTGAAGTGAAAAATCCCCTGGGGAAGCGCAGGACAGAATTATTCCCCCTGCGCAGACCGCGCAGGCGGGGGGCTCGGGGGGTCCGGCCCTTTGTTGTGGAAATGGTGTCGGGCTCTCCGTGGCAGCACGCAGCCCCTGGGCGCAGGTGCGCTGGGCTCGGTCATAACTCGGGGCCGCGTCGGCTGAATAGAACACACGGGAATATCGCGGCAGCAAAACGGGTCGGATCTGGGTATTTTGTATGGAGTCTGAAGTACGGGTGGTGTCTTCTGGTCCTCGCATCTCCCCCGTTCTCTCCTCCCTCCCCCTGCTCACGGTGAGATATATATATACGCAGAGGCCGGGATGTGAAATCCTGGGGTTTTTTTGCCGGTACGTGCAGATGGAGCTGGGATAGCGCAGCCTGCCCGGGGCAGCTGTGCTCTGAACCTGCACCTACCTGGGAGCCAGGCCTGCAGCTGCAGGCACTCTGAAAAGCTTTTGCTTGCATAAGCACTTGGGCCCCACTAGAGGCTGAATAGCTGCTTGATAAACAAAATGAACACAATGCCTCAAATCATTATTCCCGAGGCCAGGAATATTCTTCTGCTTCCTTCTCTCCCCCCCCCCCCCCTTTTTTTTTTCTTCCCCTTCAGCAGCAGCTAAAAATAGTTTGGCAATTTACATTTTAACAGTTGCGTGTTATGTAGGGTGGCTTTACAGTCTAGCAGATGATTTCTGCTAGATTAACAAAAATATATTTAAAATGTCAGGGAAGCTAAAACACATAACGGTGCAATTTTCACGTAATTTATTACTGTAATTCTAGGCGAGTAATAAAGCTTACATTACATGTTTAATATTTAGTAGCATCAGCCAGGTAAAGAGATCATTTTAGCAAATGAAAAATTTCTCCCATTTCTCTTACTAGGCTTTAATTTTAAGAAGCGGTATTTTTCAAATGGTCTTAATTTAATTATTCTCCTGCGAGAAAAGTGGAGACAACAAAATGCTGATAAATTTTATTTGTATTAACATTGTACCAATCTGCGCAATAAAATGCAGTTACTGTGAATAATCAATGATTGTGATGATGTAATTTTTAAGTACTGTTTCTCTGTATTTCAGTGTTGAATAGAGCCTTGAAGTAAAATGACGTATGATAAAAAAAACTGATATGAGATATTATGTTTGGGAAATGACACAAAACTAAATTTCACTGCGCATCATAGGAAATACAAATTGAGTAGGTAATTATGTAAGCGTTGTCTTCACTTTAAATATACCTTGGTAAGATGTCAGAATGTATTGTGGGAAAGATAATTGTTTTAGCTAATAGGTAGTGCAGAGAAGTTTAATTATAATATGGAGAGTCACAAGAAAGATGATACTTATGTGTCATACAAATCTGGATTTTTTTAATTTTCCAGTTTCTAAAAGATTTTCTGCAATGTTTTCCCGTTAGCATAGGGCTACCATGTCAACAGATACTCAACAGTAATTTAATTTCCTAGATAACTGTAATCTTTTAAGAAAGCGTGATTATTTAAAAAAAAATCTTCCCCTAGTTTGTTTTTTTTTCTCTTGGATTTTTATGATACTTTCTGAAATTACTTGCTTTGCAGTTTATCTTTCTTCATGTGTTTTTATCAGGGTTTAAAGTAAAAATAGTTACAGAGAAAAGTGCTAATGAATTGTTTACTTACTTTCTGGACTGCACCTCAATCTGAACTTGTCCTTTTACTGTAAAAATGAAATGCACCAGGCAAATGCATTTTTAAGTTTCCCTGTTGTAAATCGCTAAGTGGTGAGTCATTGCCCAAAACATTTTGAATGTTGACATGCAAGCATTTATGTTAAACTAAAACTACTAAATTTAAAGCCTTGTAGGGAGCATAAAAACTAAAAAATCAGTGGTTTATTTTTTCTCCCTGTTAGCTCAAGCCAAGCTTGAGTGAACAGAAAGATTATGATGTGCTGTTTATATTGTAGCAGGGGGGGGACGGGACACGACACACCACTGTTCAGTGAGTTACGTTCTTTTCAGATATTCAAAACTGCTGTATTTCTGAGAATTTTTCTGATGGTGGGAGTTACCTTAACTAAGCCAAGAAACTAATAACATCACGTGACTTGAAACCAGTTGTAGCTAATCGGCGGGGCTGCGTTAGGAAGGGCAGAGCATCAGGGTTTTCAAAGAGCTCTTCAGTCCGCAGAGGGAGAAGAAAGAAAAGTACATTTCCCTTGGAAATGCAGAGGCAGATTGCCGTCTAATTATGGATGGGCTATGAGCAGAAACATACTATTTACATGTGTAGTCAGAATATATTTCAAACTAATATTTATGATTAATACCATAATCAGTGGCTATCATGTGGTCATAATTCTAAGAAAAATAATGTGAGTATCTGTCGTCATTCTTTTGCCATTTAATTAGTCTCATGTCAGAGAAATAACCTGAAATACATCACGTCTGTTGATTTTTGTAACACAAAATCAGCTGTGACCCGCAGGCACAAATATCCGATTTTTGTGTGCAGTGCTATTTCTAATAACTATTTTGAGTATTTTAGACTTTCCACAGTGCCTGAGACTATCAGTTAATATTGAACTTTAGATTGCCACTTATTTAATGAGAGATTGTGAAATGAATATTTTCATTTAAGACAATTTATAACTTCATTGTAAGGGTTCCTCATACATCACCCTCTATAGTATGTGTATAGTTCATGGGTGCTGATTTATTGCAAGAATTCTTTATGAAGCAAAGCTGGAGAAAACTTGGTTTGCATGTATAGAACTACCTCCCAAACATTTAAGGCACTTTTCTTTTTGGTGTCATGCTAGTCTTTTTAAGACCGAGCTTGAGAAATATATTTCAAGAGATGTCTTGTAAAGATATCGATGGTACCAGAAGAAAAATAATAGATCTTAACTCCCTTCTGTGCTCCCTCCTTCCTCTACCCCTCCTGAAGGGTAAAAGGAGATTATTTTAAATGGCAGAGTGGAAAGGATCCAGTCCTCTAAGTGTTTATCTGAAACCCAGTTTTTGAGACTTTAATGTTTAGATTGTGTTAAAAATAATATAACATTCACCATGCTGAGTGGGCTTCCTTTAGAGATCCTCAATATTAGCAAGTTCAATGTGCATTGAAGTAGCTTTGTGTAAAGCAACATCCTTGGAATACTTCTTATGAAGTCTGTGGCTCTGAATAAAAACTTTGGAGCATCCTGGGTAGACACTTTGTGTGATATTTAACTGACTTTCTAGTGGGACTTTTTTTTTTTTTAGTAAGATTTGTTCCCACTGGCCAGAAATAGTGTCAAAATGTAAAAAGCAGCATTTAGTTTGTTCTGAGCGGTTCTGAATTGCCTTGCGCAGTCAAGTGATACATTCAACTGTCACTTGTCTTTAGTATCTAACGCTCTCCAAGACAGCAGTAACTCGCCTGACCCTTGCCTCTGATACCGTGCTGTGTTGTAGAAGGCAATTTTAAATAACAAAACTGAGCAAAGAAATCCTTATGGATAATGCAGCACAGAACTTGTGATTTCTTCCTCGTGACTCCATCTTCCACCTTCCCTTCTTCTGCTTTGTTCTCGTTCTTTGGCACCTGATTCCAGGGACAGGGTTTTCAGGGACTTGCTCTGTACTCCTTTTTAAGTTCATGTGTGAGCTTGGAGAAAAAGCAAATATACAAAACGTCCAACCCCTAAATTATGTTACAAATCAAGTGAAAGTGTTTCTTTGAGATGTTACGTTTATTAAGAAAAAGACATGGCTTTCTGGTAACATTATTGTAGGGTTTTCAGTATGGCCTTTATTTGAAATCTTTCTGAAAAGAGCAGTAAACTCAGATTATAGCATCCCACTCGCTCTTTGCTATAGGAGAACACTTAGCTGTCATTAAACAACTAAACGGTCCATTGCGAAGTCGTGCTGTGAGAGTTCACATCGAGTTCTTGCAGAATTAGGGTGAAGGTACTTAAGTAACCCCCTCTTAATAGCGTTTGTTTTTTTTTAAGTTGCAATCAGATGAGTTTTCCAAACAAACTATCCTATCATCTGTGGTGAACTATTGTGAGGTTGCTTAATTGAGAGATCTTCTCTGAAAATCCTGCATATATGTATATGAGGGATATATAATGATGTCAAACTATTTCTCAGTGTTTGGATTTAATGGAGATACTTTATTTGTGAAGTTATCACAACATTATCAAAATGAGCACATTAGATGCTCTTAAATTAGAGTGTAGACTGCATAAAAGAACCTTAAATCTCTGCATAGTTCTAAAACTGTTATCTGAAAAAATAACATGACTGAATTGCAGCATGTGTAATTGAGGGAGAAGTTATGTGGAATTGCTGCAACTTCTGCTGTACCTCAAAGATTAATGTGACCAATACCATAAATTAGCATGGTGTTTTATAACAATAGTTAAGGATAAAAGCTTTTTTGAAGACTATTTCTTAATATCTTTTGCTTGCTAATACTTGTGGGTTTGGTGGGAAGGCTCTTGGACTCCCTGGAAAAGAAAGCAAGTTGTACAGTCCTGGAGGTTTAGTTATGGGATTTCATACCATTTGGACTGATAGCTAGGACAAGTTGTTAGTGTCTTTTTTTTCTGTAGGGAAGTAGTAGGCGGATTCCTAACGGTGGATGACAGAAGGATTCCTCATTTGGCTTTTGATAGCTCGCTCAGCTTCATTTGCAAAAGAATTTTTCCAAGCAGCAAGTTGGAGTACAAAAGAAGGGGGGAGATGCGAGGAAATAGATGCTGAGGAACAACTGGCGCTCTGCATTTTGACATGCAATCTTCTAAAGCGTCTCCGACACGGAGTTATTTAATAAATTCAAAAAGCGTGTGTGTGTGTGTTGCTGTCGTAGGCTGGGCTCAGGTTTTGACTGTGGAGCCACCTACAGGGAGATCACCCGAGTGCAGGGGTAGCTGCCTGGTTTTGGGGAGGGGAGAAAGTGAAAAATACACTGTTCTTCAGTAATGAAATAAAAGTTAAATGATACTAAGGTTGGACCAGCAGAGGGACCCCTTAATCACTTTTTAATTTTTCAAATAAATTTTCTTGGCCATATTGAGTTGATGTGAAAAGATTTGTAATTTGGGGAGTATTCTGCAAGTTTCAGTAACGCAGCCTTGCTAATTCATTTCAGGTTTTAAAATTCTTTTAAGGTCTGTAGGTTTTTAGATCGGATAGGTTTTTTAGCACATTTTGGGATGACGATTATCTGGTTTCTGCTGGGATAATTTATTGCCTCGGGATAATAAACATGTTTATTTACTTTTTAATGCAGATATGGGTAGTTAAGACCTTCATACAGAGACTTTCAAACCTTAATCGCTTAATATTTTCAGCAAAATAATAAAACTTTCTGAAATTGAGCAATTATCCTATCAAAGTTGTATTTGAAAGATTTTGAAACAAGTTTTAAAACCTCCTCAAATTGTTTTGTGTTCGATTCTGAACAACGTGATATACAGCATGTTTTTACCCACTCTTTCTGTTCTAGTAAAATATTTATGTAAAAACTTAAATATATGAAATCCAACATAATTTCAAAAATTACTGGAAGAGAAACTTCCTAGCTGTAGTTTCCAAATAATAATAATAAAAAATACATATTTTTTTTTACCCATATCTGTCATAGGTAACTAGAGTTTTTTGGGAAAAAAAAAACCCAAACAAATAAAAAACCCTCCAAAAACCATTCACCAACAAATAAAACAACAGCCATCCCCCAGCACTCACCCCCACCCACCCCCCAAAACCATGTAATATTTCTGAGTAAAAGTAATGGATAGTAATTAATTTCTATTTCATGAGTATTTTTTCTGTTCTGTACCCTTTCAAACTGTCCCCTCTTCCCTGGTTGTAGTAATATGAATGTTAAATGTGAAGTTAAAGACAAACCTTTTGAATAGGAAAACCACTGACCTATTTTAGCTCTTGTATAGATGAGTAAATTAATTTATTTAAAACATCTTTCCTTTGGATATTGAGGTTGTTTTGCCTATCAAATTTGCTCCAATGGGTTATTTTAAATTGTCTTCCATACAATTAGTCTGCTCTGTCTCTACTGAACAGCATACTTGGTGGTTGGTTAACAACAGAAGGCTATGCTTCCAGGATTTTAAAAGAAATTAACATTTATTTAACTGATGAATTAAATAGAGGATGGTATAGTAAACAATGTGTTTTCCCCTTAAAACAGCCAGATTTGCTTCTTAAGGCTTGAAATTGTGTCTGTTCTGACAGCTGCATTACGCATGATGATCAAGGCATCCTTTATCCATGATCCTATCTCTGGCCTTGCTATAGTTAATCATCATAAATGTTTGGTTTTAAAATAAGTTATACTGGGAGCTCTGAGAGGCCTAGAATTTTTTTTTTTTTCCTGAATTGTTCCAAGAGAAGCAGCTCAAAGTTACTATGTGTATTTTAATTAGCAACAGGTTGTTTAGTGTTGGACTAATTTTCTATGAATTTGTCTTTTATCCTCTATTCCCCATTCCTTGCCTTTATTTCCATGGGGTATCAGTTGGGGTCTGTCTCTCCTGTTCAGGTTCCAGTTTTCTTAGAACTGGTAAGAACTTAATCGCTTGTGAAACTTCTGTTCCTCTGTCGAATATGGTTGAAATTGATAATAAGTTCCAACCTTGGACAGAGCGGGGAGGAACAGAGGGACTTGTAGGGCAGTTGCCTTTGCCTTATTTCCAAAGAGAGCAGGCTAACCTAGCCCCTAAGAAATTAAATGGGCATTAGTAAGAAGAGCAGAATTGGTGCCTCCATCAAAAGCAGGTTTGGGCTAGTCCCAAGTTACCAGGTTTCCAGCAGGACTGAAGCCCACTCTCCACGAGGGGACTCGTGATACTTGGGTTTACCTTTCACGATTGCTTTCGTTGGTGAAAAAGGAACTTTAATTTCTGGTTGCATATAGTTCATTGTAGAAGTTTTTGCTGCTTGTTGTGTCTGAATAGACCCATTTAAAATAATAAAACTGTGATTAAAAGCAGTAACCTTTTTAAAGTATTTTGCTATTTCAGTCTTATGGTGGAATACGTTTGACCAGAGGATGGCTCCCATCTGTTGAGACAGTTACATAATTATCTTTCAGATGGTATAATTTTCAGTGATCTGGAGAAATTATGTTTATTTTTTATAAATTCAAATGATGGGTTACAGATGCTTATTGTGGTTTTGCTTTGTGGCTCTGACAAGTTGGACAAAAATGTATTTCACACAAAAGTTTGTTTTCAGGGAGAACGTGGCTCATTCACAAAATCTCTTGGTATTAAAACGGTCTTTGAAAATATTCTCCTACAGGTAGCTCGGTTTATTATTAGGTCAGTATTTCGCTCTGCGTCAGCTTTCATAATCTCTTTACATACTTTAGAAACAGGCAGTTTATTGTTTTTGACACACAGTACAGGGTCATGAGTGGAAACAATTCGGGCTACAAAGTGCATGTCAGTTCAGTGCTCCTCTGCTGACGGCATGTCTGTCTGAAATCAAGTTTAAAAAATTGGCCCTGTCTCCAGCTGACTTGTTTTGTCAGGCTGAGTCATAAGATTAACCCTTGACTTGTCACCAAGGAAAAATGGAGTAAACAACTGTACCCAGTACAGTATCGCTGATCCAGCTATGATTCATTGCACTGTAACATGATTCTCTTAAGAAAACAAATTTCGGAGCAGCTGTTGCTTGGCTTAAATGGGGATTATAAAAATTGCAACCACAAAACAAAAACTTACTTTGGACTTCAGGAGCTTTTGGAATAGTTATCTGGTAGTAGTTCATGCAAATACTGCAAGTTACTGGTAATGACTGCCATTTTTTGAGCTGTGTTTCAAATTCTTCCATTTTAGGTTTATTTTTCATCTATTCTGGTGAAAGTAAATTTCTGTGGGTTAAAGTTTGATATGCTTGATGGAATTACGGTTCGATCCTGTAAGGTGAATCGGTGTAGCCAATGTCCTGTGAGAAACAATGTTTTCGTACAGTAAATGTAGAGGAGATAGAGTGATAAATTGCAAGTATTGTACGCTAAGATTTTATTCCCACCGATGTAACTGAGGGTAGGACAACTAATTCCCTTTTTGGTAAAATGAAATTGTTGCCCTTTTGATTTGTGGGGGAGTAACTCAGGAGCAAATTCATTTATTGACTCAATATGGAGGTACCAGTCTTTAAACTACTTTGTCTACAAACAGACGGCATCTGCAGTAGCGTTACTCAGTTTTATTGATCACATTGTTGCCGTTGTCTTACCCATGTGATGGTGAACAACGTCAATGATTTCCTGATAAATGTTAATTGTGTTAGTAAATATTACCAGTCAATATGACCTATACATTTTTCGCTACAGTTGCTCTGTACAAGTATAGGGCAGTTTCGATGCGGGGAAGCCCTCCTCCCCCAGTGCTACACAGTAAACTTAGATTTTTCTGCTGTATGTTTTAACCTTTTTTCCAATTGCTTCTAATGCGGGTGGATAATGCTGATTGATTTGAGAGGGAGCTTGGTCATGCTCTTCATCTCAAATACAACTATTTTGAAAATTGAGCATGTGTGCATGGAGGCGCAGTAGCAATTACAACTATGTTGATGATAGTCTTTACTTCAAAGAACCGACTCCAGTTACTCTGGAAGGATTTTTAATGGTTTAAAAGTTTGTGTGTTTGAATTTTTTCAGAAAAAAATAAGGTTCTCTTACTCCTTCAACTCTTGCAAGCTGAAAGCTCCTTTTCCAGTGTTGAGGGCTTTTTTTCTAAATTGTATATTAGGCTGAATTAGTGATTTTAAACTTACGTGTCATGAGAAGTAGCACATGCAAAGATCTGAAGATCTTTTAGCATATCTCATCTGTAGAGTCCTGAACGTTAGTGAGAAGCTTTAAGGAATGACATTGTTAACTGCAAATCAAAGCTTCTTACGGACTCTCTGGGGACTGAAATGGGTCTTTGTGGTCCCTGGGGGAAGAAGGCAAGTCACTCTGCAGGCCTGGCCATTTAATAGTCTGAAGTACAGTGATGTTCTTTTTTGCAGCTGCTGCTGTGCCTTTTGTATTGGAGAAGAGTTCAGTTCAGATATCGTTAGCTTTACTGCATGCTTAAATAGTTCTGGATGTGTAGTTTGACTTGCAGTAAAAATGCGAGTGTTCTTCAGCTGATGTAAACTTCAGGCTGTATTTGCCAGCCTGCTCTGAGCGCAGTCGTCTCCTAATGGGCTGAAAGAGTTCACTGAAAAAGCATTTGAAGCTGGAGGTGTCAATAGTTCTTGTCTGTATGTGTATATTTACAGACATGACAGTGCTTACCTCCTGAGATAATGGGCATTATACAGAAGACGCACTAAGATTTTTATCTGACCATAGTATTCTACTGTAGTCAATTTGTCACCTTTGCGGGTCTTTTTAGTTCAGAAGATTTCCCTGACACACAAGGTGCTTGGGAGAATGAACCCAATTTCTGCAACTTGCTCTCTTTCCCTGTAAATTGCTGAGTTGAACTTTGCCCATTTTTTTTTTTTCCTTATCCTGAAGTATTTTCCTGCATTTGTCAGGAGGGAGGCAGGGAGAATTCACAGCATTGGCAGTTGACACAGTTAGAGGTGGAGAAATGCGGTTTTGCTTTAACCTTTTTTTTCCTGGATTGCAACCTGTATCTGACTTGTCAGGAGCTCAGTTAACAACCAACTGCATTCATACGTAGAAAACAAAAAAATCTACACCTTATTAAGAGTTAATGTTAGTTAATGCCACTGTTCAGTGAAGAACACAAAAACTTACCTGGCATAGATAATGTGCGGATATTGAGGGATTTTTGTGCTGGAAGTTGCAGTCTGTTTGCTGTATTGTATAATTCACATTTTTGTGATGTGCCAAAGTTGTTGGGGTCCCCCCCTCTTTTCTTCCCTTTTTTTTACAGGCCCCAAATCTCTCTTTTTCATACAAAAATGTATTATGCAACGTAAAGGGAGTCTGGGTTCGTGTTTCCAAAGGACCATCATACTTTGTGTGCTGAATCTTACAGACGGATTTTGGATGTTTCCACAAAATGGAAATATTTACAGGATTATTTTTTCTTTAAGCCAAGCGTCTTACGTGCGCGTTGCCTTTGTGCCAGGGTCGCATCCTCCCGCAGGCCTCCCCGGCCTGGGGCGGGCGCTGGGGCGCTCCCGCTCCCCGGGGGTACCCCGCTCCCCCGGGGGACCCGCGCCCCGCCGCTCCCCGTGGCTTTGGGAGGCGTTTGCCGAAGTTGGGAGCAACTTCGGGCAGAGCCAGATGGCCGTTGCGGCCGGAGCCGCGTCCAGCAGCGTCTCCGCCGCCACAAGTGCTCTAATTTAATTAAAACGCAAAGATCGACTGNCCGCCTGTGAGGCGCTCCATGTGCGCGGGCGGCGCGGAGCGGCGGGTGGATGTGGCGGAGAGAGGCGGCGCACCTCAGCCCCGGCCCGCCGCCAGCCTCGCCATGTACTGCGCGTACCCCGTCCCCGGGGTGGGCAGCAACTCCCTCATGTACTACTACAACGGGAAGACGGTAAGGGCGGCCGGCTTTGTTCGGGAGCCGCCGGGCAGCCGCGCGGGCGAAGACGACTTCAGAGCGCCGGGGTCCCCTCTGAGGGCGGGGGGCGCTCGCCCGTGCCGGAGCCGGCCGGGGGGCGAGCGGTCTGTGAAAGGACGGGGTCCGCGGGCCGCTTTGTGTAGCGGGGGGTGTGGAAGCCCCCTCGGCGGCGTGCGGGAGCGCGGGGGGCGGCAGCCCGCAGCCAGGAGGCGCTCCCTGAGGGGGCCGGGGCCGCCGCCCGCCGGCACCGCAGGGCGGCCCGCTGAGGTGAAGTTCGTGTTCCTGCGTGCTCGCGCCTTTTCCGTGGGGCTGGTTCTCGGGGGTTTGGTTTGGGGTTTTGGTGGTGTTGGGTTGTTTTTTTTTTTCGTACCTCTCCTCTGCCAAACGGCTCCTCCTGCAGCGCAGCTCGGTAACGCCGCGCCGGCCGCTCGCCGGTCCCAGCCCCGCGTGAGGCAGCGGCCGCCCGCCCGCCACCCGCGGGGCCTGTCCGCCGCCGCCGCTTCGCTCCTCTCCTCTCGAAATTAGCAAAATACTGCTACAGACAGCGGGGGGAAGAGCAGGAAAAAAAACCAAACAAAAACAACCCGACCCCCCCGCCTGTCCTCTGTATTTTAACTTTCTGGAAATTGAATGGGATATTTCTGTTTCATGAGTGATACTTACAATTTTTAAGTTCGTGTGACAACAGTTCTGATTTTTTGTGCATAGAAATTAGTACACAATGGTAAATTTAAAACAGTATGTTATTTCCAGTCTGTTTATGTTGTATGTGGTTTGAGCTTTCTTCTGTTATAACGTTGAATAGGAAAAAGTGAGATGCTGATATTCGTCTTTTTTGTACCTTTTTTTTTTTTAACTGCTCTTTCTCCTTATGGGCCCGTGTGAGCTTTGCCTTCATTAGCAAACTTTTAGCCGAGATTTTTGTTCAATGATAATTAAACTATGGACCTTTATATTCCTTAAAGAACTGTGTATAAGCTTCTTGAATAACAGAAAAGATACTGGAGGAGAGGTTGGGGGAATGAGTAAAATTGCTTGGTCTCTATTTCATTTCCTTTGGTATAAATGCCAGCTGTCTCTCAAATATGAAATTATTTCTCTTTCATGTCTGCTTCTAGGCTAAAACAATCTGTTTGAAGTTTTATGTGAAGATATATATAAGACTTAAGTAAAATTAACTATACAATACCCCTGAAGCAAAGGGAATATAACTTGCATGGAGTTTTGATTTTATTCTTTCTAGAGCACAGATCACTCTATTACAACATTTCTCTTTGTTCTTGTAGCAGGAAAAAAGGCTTTGATCTTATTAAGTATTTCCAGGCATATAGTAGATGGAAGTGCTGGTACTGTAGGAGAGCATGGCTTGAAAATTGATAGCATGTGCCTGTTATGGGTCAGAGGTGACCTTTATGAGCTTGAAGAGTTAGTAAATAGATGACAAATCATATGATGATCCTATATCATGTTGCCCAAGGTTTTATTTAATTTATTTTTTTTTAACATGTCGCTAGCTTTTAGCATTTTCTCTCCTAGGAGTTCTGCAAGTTGGACTAAATTACTATTTTAAATATACAGAAAGAGGATACGTGAAGTTGAGGGGTTGGTTTTTGTGTTACAGTTTTTTGAAGCACACATCTTGGTGTGTATGCCAAATCTTTGTATGAACCTTCCCATAATAAGAGAACAGTACATACCCTAATTTTGATGTCTTTCTGCTTTTATTTGTATTGTTTGATAGTATGTACATCATTGTTTGAGATTTTTATTTAGATTATTGTAATAGATTTTAGATATTGACATTCCTTGATGCCTGCTGATGTATATAAAATCTGATTTATTTACACACAAAGCAGGTGGGAAGTGACATGTAGAAAATGTGTGTTTTAAATGTTTTATTAAATATATTTTGTTCTTTTCAACTTCTTAAATTTGTAAGCCAGAAGAAAGCTTAAAGTTAAGCTAAAAAACAAGCATCTGAGCACCCCAATAGATGGTCATGTGTGCACTGGCACATAAATTAAAAATTTAAAAATTAAGTCAGGGGGTTTTACTGTTAAAAGAGGCTTGATTTTTGTAATTTCTGTACATTTTAGGAGGCACAGATGAAAGTGAAAAGTAATGTTTTAATGCAAATCCCTTGCTATAAGGAGTAAAATTTTACCACTATGTGTAATAAGTGCTATAAAAGAAATATATATTTCAAGAATCCTCACCAAATTAAAAAAAGATCTTAATCTGTTTTGTAAAGAAAATAAAGCACTTGCACTCAACTAGAAGGTTTAGCCTGTCTTGTCTTTTTTTTTTTTTTTTTATCCTTCACCTGTTGATTTTTAGAAAATATTCTTAGTTTATGGAAGGCTTACAAAATTTTAATATAGAGCTTCTTGGGAAAAAAAAATAGTTAAAAATTGCATCTGTCTTTAAAGTTTTACCTTTTCTTCCCCTTCATTTAAGAGCTATGCTATAGACCCCCCAAAATCAAAACACCTAACCCCCATTTAAAAAAAAAAGCTGGAAAAATATTTAGGTAGAAATAATAGCACAGATTTAAATTATACTTTTTAAACATTTTGATTTTATTCTTTTTTTAACTAATAAGTAAATAAGCAAACTTCTTCATTCTCTGGGGCCTTTTTAATTAAATTTTATGAAATGCAGTAGCACCAAAATAATATTTAAGTAATAGAAGTTTTATATCTTCTTTATGTATAAAGAACATCGATTTGAAAGATTTCCACTTTTTTCTGTTCACTTACAAGTTTAGAAATAAATTGCTAATTTTCTAAATGTACTGCAAAATTATTTTTATGTAGATAGCAATAGACTACTGTGTCAGTTATCACCAAAATAAATAATTTTAAGGAATAATATTGATTATATCTTATATCACGTATAACTGCTATTTCATACAAGAATAAATTTGTGAATATATTACACATTGTTGTATTCTGTGCATTGTATGGGTTAATTTGATATACCAGTCTATGTATGAGTATTTTTTATTATTGGATAAATACTTGTTTTTTCTCAACATAGGCTGAGATTTTGAGCCCTTTTCCAAGGTGGAGTTACTGCATCTTTCACAGTAGTTTTCTAAAATGCCTATTTAAAAAGGGAGAAAAAAAATCAGATGTATATATTTTGCATATATGTAATGCTTTGTGATTTGTTTATTTTGTAAACTAGCTTATATTGGGATTTTTTTGAGAAAATGTTTTTTTCTTGAGAATTTTGAGAGTGTAAAAGGCTGTTTATAAATATGTCCCTGTGTATGCATACATATATATGTACGTAAGGGCACATGTGTATAAATGAATAAATATACACAGGTGTGAGTATATAATGTGTACATTTGGGTATTTTTTAGTGGAGAAAATGCCTGTCTTGCAGCCATCGCTCTCAGAGTTACAGCAGAGAGAAACATGTTAATAGTACTGCATAATGTTTAGATGACACGATAGCACGCATTTCTGTAGCTGTTACACAATAAATAATGTACTAGGGCTTTTAACATCAATGTAAAATGTTTTCAGTTTGTAAATTTTGGAGCAACCAGGTGCTAAAAGGAACGATTCAATTCTGCTTTTATTAGTATTGGGCCAGTTAGTACGCAGGGAGAAAAGTACAATTAAAGCTGTTCCGTACCATATGCTGCCCACAGCAACTTAGACAAGGTCAAAGCTAACATTTGTAAGTCAGGACAAATATAAGATCATCTGGAAAATCTCTAGGGGTACATGGCTGTGGACATTGAATAAGGAGAGGTAGTAAACACTGGTCAGCTGGATTTCCCCCCCCTCCCCCCTTCCTTTCCTCACCCTTCTCTTTCCTCTCCCCATCCCACTAAAAACGATGAGTTACAATGCATCAGCCCCAGAGAGTTTTCCCTGCTCCACTCCACTGGGTTGAACTGCCAATCTGCTGAGCAGTGGTCCCCTGCCAGAAGCGTGTCTTGTCTGCAACAAGCTTTATTGATGCTTTAAAGTGAAGGTTATGTCCATTTCCTTGGGCAAATGAAAGCGACGAGGGATGGGATCAGGTGCTGTATTGGACGGATCTATATTTCTCAAAATGTGAGCACCAAAGAGAAACACACCCTCGTTTGCTCAGTGCGTTTGCTTTCATAATCACGTGCATGTTGGAGTCCGTTTATAGAAATATAATAGTTTGTATCGGAGGTACAGAAACTGAGAGTACTAGTGAGTTCAGAGGTAAACAAATACAAAAGATAGCGTTATACGTACTACTGCATCTTCCTTTGGTCAGTGCTGGGGATGGGGATTCCTACCACAGCTAGAATCGCCTTCTGAAATACAGGGAGCAGGTTAAGAATCAGGCTGATTAGTTTCAACTTTTCCATTTTTTGTTTCCTTAAAATCTGAATTTAATCAGGAATTTTTGAAGACTTAGTTGTATGTATCCTTTAGTAACAGAGTAGTTTGAAGACTGTGGGGGAGAGATTTTGCTTAGCAAATAAAATAAAAGAAGAATCTTCAAGCACTATACGCATATATTAATTTCCGGTGTTGTTCCTGCTGCCTTACTTCTTTCTCCTCCCCTCTCTGCCTCACACTACAATTTAAAAAATACAATGAAAAGAACAGACTAAAAGGTTTCCATATACTGAATTCAGTTTTTTTGGTAAGTTTGCCTAGAGCTTTTTAACATGAATTTTTTAATATAAAATTGTTGTTTACTGGGGAAGAAGCTAGGAAGTATTTGTGCTATGTATTGTTGCAGTGGGATTCTGCGTTTCAAAAATACCCAAATAGGCATGTATAGCATGCCTAAATTGCATAAACATTTATTTAAGATGGAATTCAGTTTAGCTACTTCAAGGAGTTTGAATTTTATACCATCCTTAAAAATTATGGTTGGATTTGCAGACAGGAGTGATGCTCTGTTCTCTTAAAGGAGTGCTTCATTTTCATTCTGGGTGGTGAGAAGAGTTTTTAAAATGTATGAACCTTTACACCTCCTATTGGAAACAAAAAATATGATTGAGGATATGGTACACTGATTTTGTGTAGTAGGGCTCTTCATTTTATACCGTCTTGCTTAAATAGCAACTAAACAAGAACATAGGGTGGGTTGGTGGGGTTTTTTTGGCAGCTTCTGTCTTGCTGTAAAGAGGAGCATGGAAAACTATAGTTACTATTTTACATTCCTGAAGTTTTAGTACACGATTTTCTCAGAAATATAATAAACATGAAAACAAGTTTCCTTTTCCCAAAGCTGCCTTTCAGCAGAATTAGCTTTTGCCACAAAACCTGCAGATAATACACTGTAAAATTTTGCCACATGTACAAATCGTTCATCAGTGCGCACTTGCTTAGTGCATGACTGATGCTGATGGAATGTAGATGGGCTACTTAGCAGAGTTTACAAGCTACAGAATGGGTTATCCATCTCTACTGATTTCAAAAAATTCTCTTGTCTCCAGCAGCTTGATAAATATTTTCCTGAACTTCCAAGAATTGTTCATAACTAGGTTTAAATGAGTAACATAATTAATAATTCCAGAAACAGTATGCGTGATGGGAGCCTTGGTCTTGAGATAGCATGAGCTCATCGGAAGTAAGGTTTGGTTGCTTTGTTGCTATTTTTTAATCTGCTTTTAACATTAATATTAAACATTGATAAATATTTAAGAATTTGAAACAGATTACGGGAAAATTGCCTGAGAGGAAGTATGCCAGCAGGAGGACTTAAGTGTTATATTTATTAAATGCGTTTATAGAATGAGACTTGGAAGTTTTACTTAGCATAAAATTTGGTAAACCCAGATCTTCACTTTAATGTTCATGTTATTGGCACTTGTGTTAGTAAACAGAAGCACACTGCATAATCCTTTGACATATTTTAGGCACATTAGGTCTGTGTTGTAACTTTCATGATAGTGATCATTAGGTAGGTAAATCACCAGGGCAGATTTCAGAACTGGATGATGCGTTTGTTTTGCTTAAACCTGATGTAGTACAGATCATTCTTCTCAGCCCTGAAGTCAGCTCCCGCCACTGCCCCCCCAAAAAATCTTAGTTGTCATCCTGCTTTTCCCACTGGAGAAATATTCACCAGTTCAGGGTGCGGAAGAGACTGACGTGGGTCTCTGCCTTGCTGTCCTTTGCAAGTCATTTGTCCTACTTCCCTCTGCGGAGGCTCTCTACAATTCAGAAGCACTGCAGCATTAGGATTGATGTATATTCTTGCACAGCTCCAAAAAAGTCGAGTCCTCCACTGGGTAAGTCATGTAAAAAAACTGGTTTTGGCGTGCGTTTATCGGAAGGGAATTTCCCATTCATAATCGGCGAGTGTTTTGCTTGTCAGCGTGGAGACACATCTGATGCCTTTGGGCTCAGTGCGTTTCAGGGGATTAGAAGATGGGCTCCTCTTCTACCTGCTGAAGACAACCCTCTTCAAGGAGACTGCAGACGGGCTGACCTTTTAACAGTATTCCCTCTCTTAGTGGGAATGCCAGCCAGGAAAAACTGGTTTGATGCCTCCTGGATGTCACTGTTATCAGTTTAATAGCTAAAAGAGGCTGTCTTGAGCAGCCACGTCATATTTATAACTGCCTTACTCAGCTGTTGCAGAAGAGAAAGCCCTTTAACTAGGACACAGACCGAGGAACTGCTGTGCAGCCATGCAAGCCTCCTGCGGGCCAGCAGCCACAGAGGCTACGTTCTGCTGGATAGGGGTCCTCACGCATGCGGGGCTTTCAGAGTCAACAAACTAGTCACCCCGATACATCGCTTCCTGACATAAAAATAATTTTTTTAATCAACTTTTTTATTTAAAACCTTTGTATTTCGCATCTCATGGACTTCAGATTAATCTTAGTAAATTTTCTCCTTTGCTTTTAAATTTTGTTTGTAGTAACACAACATAAAAATTATGATTAGGTCATTAACCAGAAAAAAAACCTGGCGCTCATCTGCAGGTGATCAGATGACATCAGAGGCCTGGTTTTAATTTGTGGGTAGTTCTGATTGTAACTAAAAGAGACTTGCTCCTTTTGTGGAATTGGCTGGCTATTTCCCCACATCTGGAGTTAATGAAGTCTTTGAGACCACATCAGTTGTGTTTTGCCGCAAGAACCCTTTGATCTGAAAAATCTAGACTGGCACAAGTGCAGCTTCATAACATTGCAGCTATGTTTTTGCAAGCTATAGTTAAGATACCAAAACAAGCAGAAACTATATAAAGTTATGTGTCTGTGCTAGGACTTTCATGTAGCTGTTTGGAAGGGCCTCTTTTACGTTTCTATAATTCATAACATTTTTATTATGTTAATGGCTTGTACATATGTATCTGTAAATGATACATTTGTAGGAGTTTTTCAGTTTAATTTCCCTTTTGAGATAGTGTTTAATCAGTTTTTATAAATCACCTAATTATGTAAAATGTAAAAATTTCACTCTGAAGCTTGTATTTACAAATCTTATTGATAACGTTACAGTTTAAAAGAAGTACAATTCGTCATTGTAGGTGATTTTGCATTAATCAGTGTATATCTCCATGGCAGTGCTAAATGTCATAAAGCTTTGTTTCCACTGCTGTCCTGTGACAGTGATAGATTATCCATCAGCTATAGCATATGCTGCGTTATTCTGCACAACAGAGAACTTGTAAATTAAGCCCGGTTTTGCCTAATATGTTTGCAGTCTTACGAGTGTGAGTATTTACAATTTGACAGAGTGACATTTCTGTTAAAATATGTCTGAGGCATGGAATATACATGCATTCATCATATATAGTAAATACATATGTACTGTTAACATGGCTTATAACGTATTGTCATTCTGTCACTCAGGTTTGGTAAGCATCTCTATTTTACGTTTATTCCATAAATTGAAAATCTGCAAGTAAAATATTGAACAGAAGCTCCCAGGAAGGCTTTCTTTCCTAGAAAATTTTTCCCGTATTTTGATTTAAAAAAAAATGTTAAAAGAAGCGTGCAACTAAAAGTCCTAAGTTTCCCAGTTGACTCTTTTTTATCAGATGCCTTTTTACCTGCTGCTGTTCTCATTGCATGGCTCGTATCAACAGCTACGCCCTGGCTGCATTCCGTGTGCCCCTGTCCCGATTCCATCATGCTGTCGTTTGATGGATTTTACTGCAATTCTGTTGAGGTAAAAGCAGTGTAAGAGAGTGGTAGCCGGTCCCTGCGCTGCGGAGTGCTGGCTGCAGGCACATGCCCAGCCATTTGGCCTGAGAACAGCAGGCTGGAAAAGCAGTGGGGAGGGGGGGGTATTGGGATGCAAATAGAGCGGGGCTTGCCCACTTCGCTTTCTAAATACCCGTGTCGGAACAGTCACCCTCCGGGAGAACAATGGGGCTCTTTTAGGGAACTTAGGCTTTTTTCTTAGCCGGCTTGGTTTTCCTGGCCCTTCTCTTGCTTGGTAAACAACATCCCAGAAAGACAAGGGAGAGATGGGAATGTTGTAGAAATATGCGTGTGCCTCTATTTGCATAAGAAGGGATGAAATATTAACTTTTGAATTTCAGGGTGTAGTGCACTTTGTAAGTTGCATTATGTAAGCTTTAAAGTTTTAAAATTATTCTTAATATATGCATTTATGAAGCTTTCTGTATTTACAAGTAAGGTGAACAATTAAAAAATATAAATAACACATTTTTTACTTTGTAGCAAAAAGGTGCTCTGGTTTCAGTGTTACATTTTGATATTCTTTGCTGCCCTAGTTGTTAATTTGCTCTTTTTTTTAGATTTTTCTTTTAACATACACTAGTCATGTTGCAATATTCAGTGTATTGATCAAAATACTGTTGTGAAGAAACAGTATTGCTTAGAACGGCTAATGTTATGGGTAGAGTCCTTGAGTTTGTGAATACTGGCTTTGTTGATTTGACTTACTTATTCCTGAATATGCTTTATATTTCTTCTTAGAGTCACTGCAGTGAAAAGCTTCTAATCATTATGTTTGTTTGGCATTTTACCATTTTTAACTTGTTAATAAAATTTGTTGCTTGCAAGTTGAGAATGGTTGTTCCAGTGTGGTGTTGCACTGAAAAAAGAATGATGCTGATTTTCTTTATTGCTAGGCCAGTGTGAAAATAATCTACTCGATGTTGCAGTTTTAAGATTATTCCTCAGGACTTACATTATGTATGTTTTTGATGACTGTACAAAGGCGTGCAAGTTTCTGAATGGATGATACAATGGTTGCATTAAAATCTTTCCATTTGTCACTGGATGTTCTTTTGCTCTCTGATTGTTGGGATGCCAGCTAATTAAATATTCAAACAGGCGTACAGTTGTTTTAAAATAAAATTTGTTTGGGGCCCAGTTGTTTTATCTTGCTTTTTTTATCTCGAGCAACAAGTCTGTGCGAGTCATGCACTTCGAAAGCAAAATCAGCATTCAAGCTTTTATCAGGCCACCTGGCTGAGTTGGCACACCAGAAAGTGTGTTGTTAGGATCATTCTACTGTAGTTCCTCTGTACTGTGGCAACTTGCTAAAAAGCAGATAAAACAAGGGCAACAAATGCTGCGGCTTGCTACACTGTTCTTTTTTTTTAGTTGTGCTTTCTATCTGTGTCTGCATGCTGTTACGGGTTTTTTTTAACGCACGACACCTAAGTATTACTAACCTGCTTTTATTGCTCTCCGATATTTAGGTGTATGCGCCATCCCCGAGTTCTGATGATTTCAACAGAGAATCTCCAAGTTACCCGTCTCCTAAGCCACCAAGCAGTATGTTTGCTAGCACTTTCTTTATGCAAGGTGGGTAAAATGACTTTAAATATATGGGTAGGCGTCACTTGTCCTTTAGGCAGAAATCTGCAGTCAGCCACTGTTGTACTGAATGAATGAGGAAGTGTAAAGGTAACATATTGTGCTAGAGCCTCTGATTAAGTTCTATATACTTTTAAAACAGTTAGATGAAGGGAGCTGTCTGTTGATTTAAAGTTTTTCTCGTGACATTAATTGCTGACTGAAATTTAAGGGGATTATACACCAGGCCAGATGGACAGAATCCCCCATCCTTTGATTCGTAGGGGCTTCAGAGCAGCACACTGGAGTGATAGAGAAAAATGAGGTGAGGGCTTCTTGACTGTTCTGGAATTTGACTGTACAATATCAGCTAACAGTCTTAAGTTCTCAAATGCTTGTATATCCAGCATGCCAAAAAAAAAAAAAAGGGTTTTGCATTGAACAAAACGAGAGCAGAATTCATTTCCTCGGCCTCACGTCATGCAATTAGCTTGTACTGTAGTCTGATGAGGTTTTGGAGCATATTGAAAGCATAGTCTCTCAGTATGGGAGTGTACAGAGCACTTCAGTTTGTGCTACAGAAGGAAAACTACATTGACACACGGGTTTAAGGCTTATGTAATATAGTCATTTCAGCTACTTAAATCTGCTATTATGAAATGGTTTTGTATTCTTATGGTGCTAAGGTATTTTAGACTATAAATGGCTTATTTTAGGTTAGTAGATGTTTTGCACTGTGGTGCTTATGATGAACCGAACTTCTCTCCCCTCCACCCCCTTTTTTATTATTTCTTTCAGTCTGGAATTTTTATCAACCCTCTTGATATAAATCTGGCCTTACTGAAGGTCTGTGTAATTAGCAGAAGTACTTGGTATTTTCTCAGCTGTGGTTGGATTGTATTTCAGCTATAAAGCCTCTGTTGGTTTTTTGTTTTTTTAATAAATATAGCAACAGTGTGGTGTCATGAAAATAGAAGACGCAGTATAAACCGGTCACCATTTTCCTGCTTATGTTAGAGTAGCTGAATTCTATATTCTTTTAAAACAATTTTGTAAAGGAAATTAGAACTCAGTACTATTCTTCATTAAATGTATTTTTTTTGTTTTCTTTTTCATTAAAAAATTAAAAAAAGATGGGACCCACAATTCTTCTGACCTCTGGAGTTCATCCAATGGCATGAGCCAGCCTGGCTATGGTGGGATGCTGGGAGGCTCCTCTTCCCACATGTCCCAGTCCGGCAGTTACGGCAGTCTGCACACACATGACCGTTTGGTAAGATACACAGCACAGATTAATGTATGTGTACTTGTATATGGAGGTACGACTTACGAGAATGAATTTCTTGTTTGCTGCTCATGTATGTCAGTTAAAACCCAGTTGTCAGAAATCACAAGCTTACTGTACTAGATTTATGTCCTTTTATATTTATATCTGTTGTATAAATAAAAATCTGTGGCTGTATAGTGGTCTGTTCAGAGGACGGATGAGTCCCTTTCTTTAATAAAGGGCTGACTGTTGTGTATTTGGTATCAAAATATCAACATTTATTTAAAGACTACTTAATGTCTTATGTCTGCTTCTCTTCTCTCTAGAGCTATCCCCCACATTCAGTCTCACCTACAGATATAAATGCCAGTCTTCCTCCGATGTCTAGCTTCCATCGTGGCAGTACCAGCAGTTCACCTTATGTAGCTGCCTCACACACTCCACCTGTTAATGGATCAGATAACATTCTGGGTAAAAAGTTCTTCCTGCTTTTTTTTTTTTTTAATTTTACAAGAAAATGAACTCTAGGGCTGCATGACACACAAAACTTATTTTTGACGCACAAGATTTAATTTATGGGATACTTGTAGATCAGGGATACCACACCACTGTGACATTTCAGTCCTCAGTATGGCTGAGATATGAGGCAAATTGTTTTGCGGTCAGCTTAAGACTTACTGGTTTATTTGCTTTCACAGCCAAGCCTATACTCAGGAGCTTGTATCCCTCTAACCTAACGGCAGTTATCCTTCCACAGTTCAGTATGTGTGCACATTCATGTAGGTAGTTCTGGTGTTGCAGTTTTCAGAGCTGCTGTATCACCAAGGTACTGTGCAGGAGAAAGGCAGGAAGACTGTTTCTTTGGGGAGCCTGATAAACTGCATCGTAAATTCCTCTCTTAACTGATTTAGAGATTACTGAGTAGCCAGTGTGGTGGCTGTTTTAGTCTCTTCCATGTGTACCTAGAAAGCATGAAATACAGGGTGATCATTTGCTCCTTTCACATATTTGCACATCTTAAGATACCACCATAGAAATTAAATGTTTGTAGATGCCCCTTGTCAGTTCAATATGATTTGCACTTAACTTCATTTTAAGTGGAATTTAGAGTGACTAGATTGACTTTGGTTTGGGAACATGTTTTACACTCAGAGCTTTAAACAGAACCTAATTAATAAATCTGCATGGGAAATTCAGGCTGGAAAATCCAAGTTTGCCACAAACTTGAAACAGCAAGTGTTGCATGATCTGGATTTCTGATGTGAATGGATGACATTGACATTAAATACAATTCTTTGGCATTACAAGTTGATATTGGAGAAAGGGGATTCACTTTTAAAGGGTCTATCTTCTACAGTAAAGCAGATATTTCAGAGGATTCAGGTCCTTTCTGTGTTTCCAATTGGCAGGGCTTCAGACCTCCTCTTGGCATGATGGTGTGTGGAGCAAAAGGGCACACAAAGCTGCTGACGTGCAACTAAGAGCAGGGGTGACAGAAAGCTTGGTGGATAAGAGCTTTTCAGGGATTTTCCAAAGTAAAGATGAGAGTACAACACAGGGAATTAGAGCTGGGGGAGCAAGGAGACACATAAGGAGCTATTCAGTGGATTTGGCTTTAAGAATTAATGAAACGTGCAGCACCTTAGCGATAACAGTTTAGAAATAAGCTGCAACAATATAACTTTCTGATTTTGATTTTTCTTTTCATGGTTCATTAAAATTAGCCTGTGATCCTAGAAAATAATTTCAGTGTTTTTTTTCTAACTGCTCTCACTTGTTGGTCCTTAAGTTATCACGGTGATACTGTGTTTGACTTTAAAGAGGAGAGCATCTAAATTTAAATCTAATTGTTTTAATTAAATTTTTAAGTATAATGAGAACTGATTCTGTTGACACTGACTTCCTTAGAATATCCGTTTAAAAAGTGGTTGTTCAACTGTCTGTGATGAATAAAATAATAAAAGTAAATAAAATTTCAGCTTTAAAAATAAGTGTTGGGTTTGCTTTCCACATTACAGGAAACAGAGGAAATGCTGCTGGAAGCTCACAGACAGGTGATGCACTTGGAAAAGCACTGGCATCTGTAAGTAGCAGTTAGAATGTTCAGATCTGAAAGACATATTTTGATCATTGCATTGCATCCATTATTTGTGTGTTCATTTTAGAATATCAAAACAGGAGTTTTCATATATGAACTTAAAATAATATACTATGATACAATGTTATACACTAGACAAATATCTGTAGAAAAAGTGGAATATGCTTTTATTTGTACAAGAGTTGTTCTGACTTCCTTTTTTTTCCAGGTGATGGAAAAATTTAGGGCAGATACAGTTTAGAAAGTTGTTTAGACAATGTAAAAGATAATCATAAAAAGTTTAGGGTTTAGTGTTGTTTTTTTTTTTTTCCTGTAATGTTCTGGTTAAAGTAAAATATTTTTAACATTACTCTTAGAGCAGATCCTGCCTCAAGGTTTAAAATGTTTTCTCAGTGGCCTTATAAAACTTAGAGGTTTTGAATGCTGTGTTGTGTAGCTACAAGTTATGGAACAGCCTTCAAAATGCTGTATGTGCATAAAGTTAACTCTTAACTCGTATTGGAATAACGTAGATAATGTAAAACATTGCAAGTATCTTCAGTCCACTAAAAGCTCTGTTCACATATGCACGCATACAGCAATTGTTTTTGCATTAATACAATCAGATGTACTTTTTATAAAACAGTAATTGATACAGTATAGCAGAAATTTCAGAGTTAGGAGTGGTGGCTTGGGGGGGGACTCTGTATTTCTTGTGTGTAGCAAATAGGGGGTGACTAAGTCTGATTTAAAAGATAGAAATGACTACTTTACAGCTCCCATAAAGACCATTCCTGGGTTGGGTTCTGCATCCTTCACCTCATACCAGCGAATGCAAATGTGCATATTCATGCAGATCCTGTTACCCTTGCATCCCTCAGAGGGTCATATGTTAAAAGATTACCAGATCTGATAATGTCTGTAATGTCCATATTGGGTAGGAGAACTCTGACCTACTGGCTTTGAGGAGAAAAAATGTTGTCCTTGTTGCTTTTGGGGATTCAGTGAGCAGATAACAATTCAGGAGTCCAGAGGGCAGTTAACACTCTCTTTTTGTCTGTTTGAGACCTGTCAGAAAAGAACTGGGACCATTTTGACTGCTAGAAATAGCAATGCTTGCTTACTTCAGGCTGCTCATTACTCTGCAGATGTATTAGGACGTCTGCCCTTCTGCAGCCTGACCATAATTTCTTTTTTTAAGTCTGACACACTGGCCAGTTAGACCTGCGGGACTTCATGACGTTTTCCACTGCTCTCCTTTTTTAAATTATTTTCTCGTCCTTTCAGGTATTTTTGCCCAAATCACTAGCTGAGAAAACCAGGCTGATGTTTTGAGGAAAAACTCTAAATATATTGCGAGTGGAAGTCAGGGCAGAAATGTTTAATCTAACTGGTGGGTGGGCTCTGGTTGTCATAGAAACTTGTTTCTGTCATCCCATGTTGTTGCTTGGCAGGAGCAGCCAGGTCATTCCATAAATCATTTCTGTCATAGCTGATGGTGATGCATTCCATCTGCTCTATCAGTGCATGCCATAGTCTGCACACTTCAAATCCCTCGCCTCATCCATCTGCTTCCCCCGCACCCCGCAACACACGCGCACCCAGCACACTCCTTGCGCTTGTTCGGCCAGGAGCTCCGCTCACGGAGAGAGGTGGTCTCTCCTGCAGGTGAAGCTAGCACACGTGAATTTTGATGGCTAGTAAACCAGGAATATTTTTCTGTTTGAACAAACTTTTATTTAAATACTGTGATTGTCTTGACTTTTTTTTTTCCCTAAGAAGACGCTCTATGCCTTTCTGTTAGGTTTTTAAATGCTACCACTGCAACTGTTGAGAGGAATTTCTAGTTCTAAAATTCTGTTGATGTACATCTCACAATAGCCCTTTCATGTGCGAAACATCAGAGGATACGACATTTGTTCTTCAGTTTAGGTATTAAAGACCATACAGAATAGTATGTGATTAAACATGTAAGGCCAGATAATACATTTGCAAAGGTTCTTTTATTTTAGGTTTAAGCCTGGATAATTGTGGTCTTAATCTCAGGGTAGGCAAGAAAGAGAATTGTACATGAAAGTATTTACACAAAGTTCCCAAAGCCCTGTGGATTATGCATTAGTTTGGATAATGAACTAGTATAGATAGAAAGAAAAGAAAATCTGGGTATTCGTGCCATTTCTAATGTGTTTCCCTGAACATTTGCCAAACAATAACCCTTTAAGATTGTGCCCATGGAGGGTTATATGGCAGGAGAAACATCTGGTTTATTTCATTGCCTAATGCCAAATCAAAACACTTGGTCTTTAATTTAGAGGAGATCAAACACGAGGACTGTTTAACTTTGTTGATTATATCAGACCTCTTTGTGATAACTTATGTTTTGATTCCTACCTCAGAACTAGGGTAAAGGCCTTTGTACCGTCTCGGTAGTTAAATAGCCACTGGTCCCCTCACAAAAGAAAAGAAAATGTAGGGAAGTTGACTTCTAAAAGTAATTCATGAATTAAGTTTCTTTGTTGCTTTAGACTCAATAACATTAGCATAACAAAGCCTAACTGAAATGTACACTGTAGTGTTTAAAAAATTGGACTAACAGCTCCGAGGTTTGGCTCTGCAGGCTCTCAATTGTGCAGCTTTTGTCTAAGAGCCTTTTCATTAGACCCTGGCATATTGGCACCCCGCTGATTGGAATGGACCATGACTGATAGGAGGAGGAGTCTCATTTGTTGCAGTAAAATGAGTCATGTTACCGTTTAAGCCTGGCAGAAGGTGTCAGGGTTGTTCATCATTGGTCATTTAACAGCACAGCGGCCAGGGACTGCATGCAGAATGAATTCTGACCTTGTCTTTTAGTTGTGGCTTTGGTATAATGGAGGTTTTCCCTTTTATAAAATATAGCAAAATAAAATTGGCAGGTAGAGCGGTGGAAAACAACCAGTTTCAAAGGAAACGTCACGGCCTTTGCTCTTACATAATTTTAATTTTCTGTATCTTATCTGTCTGGAACTCTACTGGCACCCAAGATTTATTTTTATACTGATGTCCAACGCATGAATTTCCTACAATGGTCTGAGGTAGTTTGTTCTTTTAAATGTATTTTCTTCCCAGTATGTATGAAAAGGAGGAGGTATTTCCATTAGGGAACTGATGGTCTTTTCTAATGAAGAAGTATGATAGACCAGGAAGGAGCATGTGTTGTATCAGGTCCTGGTTTTGTCAGTTCAAAAAGTACAATATGCAACTTAACCAAGTCCCAGTTTATTGTCAGCTAAATGCTGAAATGTCATATTGTCTGTGTGAAGAGACATCAGCCACACTGCCAGTGAAGATTTTTTTAACTGCCATCTGATGACTAACAAATCCCGCTCTCTGCTCAAGTAAAACAAGTTTGAACTGATGACCTGTAAAAATATGTTCTAAAGTCCATAATCAGCCTCTAAACCTATTCACTTCCCTTCACAAAATGAATTTTCCAAGAATCTTGAAATTTTAAATTTTAATTAAAGCTTTAAGCATTATGCCTTCTGTTTTTATCGACTTTTTAATTACATTAATAGCAAGGAATGAATTGTTGCAAGTTGAGGTTTAGTATCTTAAGGGAGCAATTGATATAGAAATAAGAGAAAAATCCTATGTGCTGCAATACATAGCAAGGGAAACAAAATTTCAGATGGTTTTTGTTTGGTAGGTACCAATGGTAACTAGAGCTGAAAGCTTTCTTGTATTTTCTCTGGTGAAGGATTAATTTTTAGAAGGTAACGTGTTGACTGCTAAAATCTTTTCTATCTCTAAAGTTTGGGAAGTCATTATTCCTCTGCTTTTTCCTGGTGTTTTGTTTGTTACAATTATCTGTGTACTGTTAACTCATGTATATCGTTCCCAGTCAATGATAAAAAGGCTGTAATTTCTGTTGCTGTTAAAGTAGGAGGAAGATCAGTTATACTTGTGTCGCTATCAAATACAGGCTGTGCTTATTTTGACAGATGCTCGAAAATGAAAGTTCTCTGGACATTTTTAGAGCCTTGAGTGTAATAAAGCAGAGTGGTGATTGAAGGATCAAATCATTTTTTTTAACAATTCAGCAGCAAGAGTGACAATTAAAAGCATGAAAAGGAATCCTAATAGCTATTTTTGTATTATGACATGTATTGATATGCAATCTCTTTCATCTGTTGTTAGATTTATTCTCCTGATCATACCAGCAGTAGTTTTCCATCGAATCCATCAACACCAGTTGGATCACCATCGCCTCTTACAGGTAGAGACTAGCCCTTTGTCAATAACTCGTATGTTATTTTGAAAACATCCTGTTTGGATCAGAGTGAAATCAGCAATAGCTTCCTTGCATAATAACTTCTCTATTTTGTTTATTTTTCCATGGTACTAAACCCAGATCTATAAGTCCCGATTCTTAAATATTTTGTTTATGAGCATTTACTTAAATCCTGCCAACTGGCTTTGAAAATTAGCTTTTTAAAATAGTCTTTGAAAACATTGAATGACCATATACTATCACAGCAATAAAAGATATTTGTGCAGATCTGTACCATAGGAGAAGAAATAAGAGAGATTTGGTTGTGGGTTTTTTTTGTTCCTAAAGCTGTACGTTAAAACTCTGTGGCGGCTTTCAGTGACAAACACAGCAGATGTGTGTTTCCTCTAATGAAAATATAGTAGGCTATGAGACTATCCAATTTTTACACAGGATAGCTTTTCATTCATATCTTTCATGAATGCTTTCATTCTATGGGAGAAGAATTTCTGGCATTTTTCAAAATAAATGCTCTGTATTGCAGCCACCTCTGTCACCTGTGCTTTGTGTGTTTGTAGTGTGAATGTGGGAAGAAGCATTCCAGCGTGGAGATGAACTGTGGGCAGCTGCCTACAGCTATTAGTGGGTAGCGCAGCTTTCACAGACACTGTGGCCTCAGCTGTCTAGTAAAAGTTGAACAGCTGTTCTCCATATAGAGGGGACTGTGAAAGCTCCATTGACTTAAATTTGTTGTTTAACAAAGAACTAGAATTACAAGCAAGATGATGTAACATTAACCCTGTTCTTTCCTATAGTGCAATTTGTTAAATTATTTAACGTTTATACAACAGTCTGTTTTCCTGTTCTTTGTTGTTTAATATATCCTTGCAGGCTCCTCGCCATTGGTCACTCTTTTGTAGTAGTGTTTTGCTTTTTATAAAAAAAAATAAAATTAACTTATAGTGAAAGGTGTACAGAATGAGCTCATCTGAAGACTTTTGTAGTCTAGATGAATAAATTAGTAATATTATTGCATGCAAAATGCAGTCATATACGTATGTGTGTGAATATGCATATGTCTATATGCAATGTCACTCAGAAAACTTTCATCATTCATGCTGCACTCTTGTTTAATGGACACTGTTCTGGTTTTATGTGGACTTAATGGATTACTGAATATCTGACATGGCACACCTGAGCAGTTGTTTTGGGCATTTTTTTTTCTATAACTGAAAAAAACACGTTGAACTGAGTAACATTGGGATTGATGGGACTTTTTATTTAGTGATTACAGTTGACAAAAAATGTTTTGTGTATCCTTGTTCTACTGAAAAGGCAGATCAGACCAGAAAATTATTATTATTTTCTTTTTAACCTCAAATACTGAAAAGAGCTCTGTGGCTGGAAGAAAGGCATTCTGACGTTTCAAAGTATTCAAAATTGTAAAGATCCCCATTGGAGTTCCCTGATTAGATACCACACCTAATTTTGTATGCATGCAAGTGCTAGCTAATTTCTGGTTTTAGAATACAAACTTGAGGTCCCCAAAATTTGGGTTTTCCCCTTGCTGTTGATGCCTTTGTCTGCTGGAACCTGTATCAAATGTAAAACTCTCCAAAATTTGCACTTTGATTTGTGTTCCTTATTCTGGATTCTGATGGCTAAGACAGTAGTAGATACAAGCAAATAACATTGAAATCCTTCTCAGGCGCAAACTTAGCATCTGCTTTACAATTATACCCTCCCACCCCACCCCCTTTAATTCCAGTGATACAGAATTTATCAAGCCTTTGGTAAATTGCTCCAGTAGTTAATTACCTTCATTTATGAATCTGGACTTTTATCTTTATTCCCAGATGAGTCACTAAGAACACAGTGAAGCACAATGTAAAGTAATTACTACTATATTTATTGCTATTTATACTCCTGGTAGCCATTTTCTGTCCTGACCCAAAAAGTTATTGCAGATAAAACAAATGTTTTATGTATAATAAAATAATGTATTTTGGAGCATTTTAGCCTTCATCATGATTTTCCTCTTTTGCAGTTAGTTCTTTGTTTATTTAGCATTTTTAGTATTATAGGTTCAACTAAGTCATAATTTACCTATCCTTTAACTGTAAATTACAGTAGGAGCGCTCTATTTGCCATTTAAAGCATTGAGAGATAGTAACTTCATGAGACGCTTAAGTATACAAGCTCATGTTTGACTATTTGGCTGTTACGTTACTGAATAAGGATTAACGACATTTTTTTTCTTAATTTAAGAGCAAGCTTTGAGAACAACATGATGAAAACCCCCAAGTATTGAGACAATAGTGTGTGTCTGGTCTTCCCTGCCCTCATTTAATTTCTAATTTTACATAAACTTGGCCAGAGCTTAGCTTCTTGCATAGTTTTAATGATTGTGAGTATGTATGTGAAGTTTATATACGGATCTGAATGGTGGGAGCCTCGGTATTTTAAGAATCCTTCTCCCGGGATCAGCGGTATTTGGAAGGGTTCGGTGGGTTCTGAGGATGCAAACCCAGCCTCTGATGAGGGGGATTAGTGTTGGGGAGGCTGAGAGTAGGAACAATACCACAGTGATTGCTATCGATGACCCCTGTAAATCCCAACACTTGCCTGGCTTATTTGTTTTTTCATGCTGCTATGTTGGTGCTGCACTAAAAGCTGCAGTTGTTAATTGCAGGGCTTGTGGTGCCAGGATGCTTTTTAACATAATTGGTGGATTTCATGCACAAACTTCTAGGAGGGGGAGTGGAATGAGGAAAGCAGGAAATCGGTGCCATCTGGCAACCTGCGCAGACATGAAGATGGAGTATGCCGCCGCTCAGATAGAGCACTAGCAGTACTAGAGGTGTGATTAAAAATTGCAGGTTGCAGTTGGGTTGTTCGCTGGAGAGCAGGAGGAGTTGAGTACTCCCTCTCCCCTTTTCTTTTTGTTTCTTCTGTGAGAAGTCCCACTCAGAGTTTTGTTCTGGGCTTACATTAAGGAAGTAGTACCTTCTTCCATTAAAAAAAACAAACACACACAAAATCTCATTGGACTAGACACACAGGTGTTGAAGCTATTTGCTTTCTTTTCTTAACTGGTTGCCTTTCTGCTTAATATTCAGGTGATGCTTTGTTGTAGGAAGTAGCACACTCAATCCTGTTAGTAGTGAGCACTCATTAAAGCCTTGACTATGGTCTTGTCTCTAAAAATGGAGTTTTGACCAGATGAAAAATTGAACATTACACTGAGCAAAATACTCTAAAGTTGTTTCATTAATGCTTTGCAAAAATAAGTAGGACTCCAAGCATTATTCCCAAGTTCAGGAATGACAGTAATGCGGAGGGAGACTACAGATCCAGACCCAGAGTAGCTGTGTGAAGTGAAAATTGGTAATTATAAACTTAGTCACTGATGTCGTTATATTTTAAAAGAGAATTCCAGCACAGTTATGGCAGCTCTGGGCTCTTATGAAATTGGAGATGGTTTATTTTTTTTTAATTAGAAAGGAAATATTTAGGTATTTTAATAGCTGTGCAGGCTGTACTCTTTTTGTTAAATAAACCCCTTTCTTTAAAAGGTAACTACTTGCAGCTCTCTGAACAAAGGAACTGTAATGTTATTAAACCTTTTCCCAGTTTTCCAGACGTACAGCTCTGGCTGTTATTGAAAGAACAAGCCCACAGGCTCTTCCTTTAATGAGCTGCTTTGGATTGTATGTCCATAATTTATTAATGTAATTGCTTTATTATTACATTTGTATGGCTGAAAGGAAGCTGTCTCTAATGGACATAGAATTTCATGTAGTATCTTTATAAAAGATGCATTATTAGTTGGTGAGAAAAATACATGTTGTACTACTTCAGGCTTTGTTTTAAAAGTACTGCTTTATTAGTTACTGCATTTCACATCTAATTATTTCTAAATTTTACATGGTAATTAGGTACATTTATGTCATATTAGAATGGATAAGCATTTGAATTTGCAGTGTATGGGTAATGTGGATATAATTGTGGATTTGTTGCACAGTCAATGATTCTTTAGCTTCCAATTTACCTTAAATATATCTGAAATAACAAATGGGAATAACTTGGGTGTATTTTTACTTTTCTAAACTTGGAGTGCATTGTAATCTAAAATGGTGTAGTGTAGAACTAGACAAGATAAAGCATTTAGATGTAGTTTTAAGTTTTATTTAGTAGAGGTATTATAAAAATGGTTTTCCAGTTACCTTTAATTCAGTGTCTATTTGATTTCTTTTAAATATTTTTGGTTTGTATTTTAACACTAGTAAAGATATGCCTACATATACTGAACCTAATCTGAAGAAGAAAGAATTCAGCAATCTTTTTATGGTGATACTGGCAGAAGGCAGGTATTTCAGATACAGTGTGTGTGTGTTTAGTCCATTTCTTTTAACGTTGAAGTACTTTGAAGATATCACTGCTTTGTCGTCAATAAAGTGTCTAACCCTACAGATGCCAGGATATTAAAATTATCCCTCAGTAAGGCAGAACGAAGGAATTTGTCCCCCTTTGTATGCCCATATGTTAGCTTACCTTTATGCAGAATGTGTTGGGTTTAATTACGTTGAGAAATACTGCGTCTCTGTTTAACCCTTACTCTGCCTGAATCTGTGCGTTAACCTAGACCATTTCGACAGGTGCCAGTCAGTGGTCTAGGAGCGGAGGACAAGCCCCCTCATCTCCAAACTATGAAAACTCTCTACACTCCTTGGTAAGAATTGCTGAAAGCAACACAGTACTTTTTACTTTCGAGTTGAAGGCTTGGTTTTGTATAAATCCTGCATATCATTAAAGGAAACAGTAGGATAGCATTACAAATGAATTCTTTGCTAACAAATGGCCTGTTCAGTTGAACAATATAAGACGGGCAGGGTGTGTCTTTCACCATCTGTTCCTTGGGCATCAGGCTTCTGTGCTGAGGACAGCTGGTGCTAAAGCGCTGTTATGAGATTCTGGTACCTTTTCACAAATCCATGGCTAATTCTTATCTAAAGTTCAGTCTGGAGAAAAGATAAAGACTTCATGCCTTCGCATTTACTGGTCCTTCCCCCTCTCTCCCTGAAATGGTAGTCTCTTGGGCTTGTTTTCATTACACTCTCATTAAAGTATTCGTGTATTTTATGTGCAATTATTATTTGTTATTGGGGAATGTTCATTTATTAATTAATGAAACATTTTACAGAAAAACACACAGGAAATATTCTACAGCACTGTAAATTTTCTTGTTTTGAAGATTCAGCAGAGGGTTTAAGTTACTGACTTTCTTGACTTTGTGGTACAGCATCGGGAAGGAAGGAAAGGGGAACTTGAGGGAAGGTTTTGATTACCTGTTAGTATTTCTGGTTTCCACAGATGTAGTTTCTTTTTTTCTGTCTAACAAGAATAAATTTAAGCTAAATCAGTTTTCTTTTCTTCAGTATTTTTGCAATTAAATATAATTGATATGTACATCTTAGAATCCTAACATAACTGCAATGTTAAATATTAGCCTTTTCTTATCTTAATACAATCAGATCTCTGTTGCATTAACTTGACTAACAATTTATTGCTGACATGCACATCAGCTGTTTCCTCACCTCTTTTTTGAATTAATCTTAACCTGTGCTTTGCTTCCTGTTCTGTCTTGACTTTGCCAGAAAAATCGAGTTGAACAGCAACTTCACGAGCATTTGCAAGATGCAATGTCCTTCTTAAAGGATGTCTGTGAGGTACTATTTCACTTTAGATGGTGCCTTTTTGTGTTTCAATTAATGCTTCCTTCGGATTCCCCATTAAAAACTTAAATTAGCGTAGTGTATGACCCATCTTTTGACTCCAACATTCTGCTATTTCAGTTTCTAGAGAGCTGCAATGTCAGAATTGGTTTTGCTTTGGGGTTTTTTTTGGTCTGTTTTTTTTTTAAGGAAAGTAATTTTAAGACAGACTTTTCTGCAGTAACATACAGAACTCGCTTTTATTTCTGAAATATCTAATCTGTTTGAAGATCCATTTTAGAAAATGATAACTTAAAGTTTTGTCCAGTTTTTTTGTAATACAGGTTCTCAAAAAGCCACAGCCTCTTTTAATTGTTACCAACGTGGTGAGGCTGATTTTATGATCGTTCTTTCTCGTCCTGTATTAGATAGCTTATTTGGTAGCACTTCCTTTTTTTCTTGTTCATGCCATGTAATAGAAGCTAAGTAACATTAACCTTACAATAAGCTTCACTTTAAAAGCTGCCACCTATTTGTGGAATGAATGCTATCTCGAGCAAAATCTCCAGATATCTTTTCTTTTTCCTGTTTGTTTGTAGTGCTGGTAGGTGCTTTCAAAGTCTTTTGATACCGCATTTCATCTTCTGTCTGTAATATCTCCGAAGTAGAAACTGTTATGGTATAGTGAGGCTGCAGATTTATTCAGTTGTGGCTGTCACTGTCCCTCTTCAATCCCAACAGCAGTCTCGAATGGAGGATCGCTTGGACAGACTCGATGATGCCATTCATGTACTACGAAATCATGCCGTGGGGCCTTCAACAAGCCTATCGGGTGGCCATGGAGATATACATAGTTTATTGGGACCATCCCACAACGGGCCAATTGGAAGCCTGAACTCAAATTATGGAGCGTCTAGCCTTGTAACAACCAACAGACAAGCATCAATGGTAATCATATTTTTAAACATGTATATATATTTATGCAAAGCAATTTCAGCTGATGCATTTAAATTATTGTACAGCCTAGTGAGTTAAAACTGGACTGTAAGATTCGTATTTATCAGGAAGAAACTACTTGAGATTCTTGCGGAGGAAAAGATGGCAGACAACTTGCACCTGCTATGGGTTTCCAATTAGGGGGTTGGGGTGGGGGTGGGCAGAAAGGAGGGGGAGGAGAAAGATGGGAAAACTTAGACTTTGGCCTGGTCAGTGGCCCATAAAATCCTGCTGTGACCATATGCAGAAAGCTGAAACTTTCTGCTGAGAGCATTTCAGCTTATACATGCATTTTTTCCAGATGTGTAATAATTGGCAGAACAGTTTTCTCCTTGAAATGGTGAATAGGGAGATTGAATGGGAAAAGCAGTCAAGAAGGACTGAATTTCAAGTGTTCTGGTCTGGAAAAGCTGTTTATTGTAAATTGGAACTAGTCTTCAATAGCAGATGCTGGCAAAGGACTGGGAGGAAGCTGTTGGAATGTGGAACCATAGTGTGCGCAGGCTCAAAATTTAAACTTTTTTTTAAAAGAAAAGGAGTTTGAGCACAGCTGTAGCGTAAGTAACAAAGAAGGGGAAACAACTTTTAGATTAATCCCCAAGAAGAGTGAAATAATTCAATCCATCTCTTTAAGTTTCTTTAAAAATGTGAACTTTTCTGAAAAAATGTAGTCGACCTTTTTGTAGATCAGAAATATGTTAAAAGACTTACACTGTAAATGAAGTCTATTTGTAGCATTGCTCACTTCCCTTTTTCTTCCTTTCCATTCCTCCCTTCTCAAAAACGCTTAAAGGAAAAAGAGCTTTTTAAAACATGCTTATTTTAATGGTGCCATGTGTTTGCATGTTTCCAGCGTAATTTTAAAGACCAGTTACATGCTGTGAAATTTTCTGTTATAAAACAGATTCACAGCTGGGTACTGTGTGATCAAGGCAAAATTTCACCTATCATCAAAATAATTAGGTACCCCAATTGCTGAAGGGTTTGTATTCTATAAAGCTGAATTAGTTCCAGGCTCACCCATTCGCACGTCACACATCCATTTATATTAATTTCAGAACCACTGCAGTAAACATCAAAAAGAACTGGTTACTTTCTATAAGCTGCGTGTGTCTGGGGGCTTTTGGGGAAGGGGGGGGTACTTTCCAAATGCATATCCAACTTCAGGTTTCTATACAAGTTCACAGTTACTTTTAGTAATGAAGGAAGTGATGCATAAATACTTCAGAATGTTTTTAATACTGCCTCATATTTAATATTTAAAGAATGTTGTTAAAGGGTTTTACAGTGTTCTGGGGTAGACTGAAATTTAGTCAGACAAAAGAAAACTTTTTTTCCCCAGGTCTTAATGATGTGGGGTAAAGTGAATGGGTGAGATTGCAGTGACAAAATTGTCCCCTATCTGACTTGCAGAACCTTCTGATACTGCTAAGCCAGATACAGTCAAATGCAGGTAGTGCTGAAATTTACATAAAAATCTATTTCTCTTTTAAACTAAGCTATGATAAATATTTTAGCAACTCAGTTTAGTGATTAAAAGAGGTGATGGTGGGAAATGACTCTCCAAAATGAATTAAGGTTCCTTGGTCTGTTGTAGTTTGATGTAGTTGTGTAACTTCAATGTAATACAGACTTGATTTACCATCTAATGATTGATCTGCGGTTTTGATTGAAGGATGCTTGCTGTCTGGTAGAAATAAGCTCAGATTAGGAACATGAAAAAAAGATTTGCTTTTATATTTCATCCTCACTGGGTGAAACAAGCTTGCAGATCAGTTTTTGGCTTGAAAAGTGAGTCAGCTGAAGAATTTCTTGGATTAACCTTAATTTTGTTACATCAGAATAATTGACTCCAACAGAAGGCATCCTGTCGTGGCCTTGCCCAGTCCCCGCAGCGTGTCCTTTGACATCACTTGCAGTTGAGGGAACTCAGCGTGGCTTAGGATGGAGTCCTGAAATGTGTACGGAGCAGAGGTTGGCACATCTGGCCGTAGTGAAACCGAGTGGTTTATTAGTGATGACTGCGTTTCAGTAATGCCACCTGCGTATGAGGTGCAATTCTTACAGTATTCAATAAATTTCAAACTATACTTACTATTTGTTTTTCTTGAAATAGTGAATGTAGGAGAGCAGAGAATTTGACGCACAACCTGGACTATAAGATCTAGACTTTGGTCAGGAATTAAATACTACTTTACTTTAGAGGACCTCCAATAAATTTTAAGAAAAAAAATGAGTATTGGGTAGCACAGTGAGAAATGTCAACATTGATAAGGGTGTTTGCCTATTTTTGTTTGACACGTTTGTGGGGTTTTTTGGTCAAGAAATGTTCATTGGGATTCAGCACTACGTGAAACTTGTTGAGAGAGGGGGGGATCTTTATACAAAACATTTTTGTTCTTTAGGAAAAAAACAGTAAAAAAAAAAAAACTAAATTGAATTTCCCTTGAAGAAGATGATGTTGGCAGAAGGAGCTAGGAAATGAGTAATTTAACTCCTTTTTATGTAATTAGTGTAACCAGACATGGTTTTATTTTAACATTTGCTTAATTTTTGAGCCAGATTTATTTTAAAACTCTAGTTGACTTCATTTCCTGCCCACTCTGAATGGTCTTGTTTTCTTTTTAGCTGGGCTGGCCATTAGACTTATTCAAATAGATTTTTAATATCTCAAACTCATCAAATATTTACTAAGTAGCCTTTGAAGTCGATTTGTATTTTATTTCATGTATTATTGAGAAGTTAAGAAGTAATACTCTTTTTGTTGTTATTCAAGCTGCTTTTTATTTGTCATTGTAATACAATGGAAAAAGAACAGCCTGAATTGATTAAAAATAAATAAATAAAAGGCCTGGAAACTCAGTTAAGGATGAAACCCAATCCCTAAGTCACAGGGTTTTTTCCAGGTATAACAGGAATCTTAAGAAAATGGGTGATCTCCCTCCTCCTACCGTGCGTCTGCTGTGGTATAAAAGCACGGAAGGGCAGTTTAAGCTGCTCTGCCAGCACCTCCTTCTGCTCTTGCTCAAAGCCCTTCCAGCGATGTTGTTTTTCCCCAGAAATTATGCTCCCGCTGAATGACTTTGAGCTGTCTGAAGTGTAAAGATCTTGGTTCCAAAGCTCTTTTCATCATCTGAATTGTGCTCACCTTAGCTAAAATGATGTTAATGACCATGGCCAAATTGACCGGTTAGTGTGGCTTGAAAAGTGCGTGTATTTTTAAATATGCTTAGGTGAGTTCTAAAGCAAATATGAACAAAGACTGATTTATTTTTTTTTCCAGTTCTCAAAAGCTTTTGTCGCTCAGAGTTCAGAATGAATGGTGAAACTGCAGGCTGGGATGCAGAACCCGTGTGAACGGGACAAGGTGGTCCTTCCCCCGCATGTCGCTCTGGGTTCTCCTGCCTGCGGTACTGCGTCGTCTGTTGCCGTGTTTGCTCTAGTTTTCATTCAGTTGCCAAAACTGCTTAACTGGTTTTCTGGTTTCAGATCCCAAATGTTATCACTTAAATCAACTGGAGTAAGTTCTGCACTCGTTTTTTTTTTAAATGCACCAGTCCGAGTGTGGCTGCAGCTTGTTCTATGTGCAAATCTTTCTTGAAATGCACAAAATAAATACAGTTCAGCTGGTAAATGACACCACCTTACAGCCTCTCGTGCAGGACTGATGGTTTTCTCAAACCGGTTTACTGAGCTGTACCTGCTCAGATTTGCCGAGACCCCTGAGTATGTGTTAAGATTGTCATTGTAGAGAGAAAATACACAAAGGTGAGTGATGTAAATATGTACTTAACAGCTGCGGTGTCAGTGCTGACCGCGTCTCAGGTTTTTCTAGAGTGTTTTGCCTTTGCAACTGCCATCGGTGAGGTTCTCGCCGTGTGTGAGGTGAGGCTCAGCCGTGCGTTTGCCTTCCATTTTGTGTGCCGAGGAGCGCTCGGGGACGGC
This sequence comes from Anarhynchus alexandrinus, assembly GCA_008711295.1. Classification (NCBI taxonomy): domain Eukaryota; kingdom Metazoa; phylum Chordata; class Aves; order Charadriiformes; family Charadriidae; genus Anarhynchus; species Anarhynchus alexandrinus. The sequence goes on along the minus strand of VUYV01000008.1, from coordinate 8,386,302 downwards.
GAGAACGAGGCCGGAGGGTTGATGAACCCCCGGGGTGATTGCCCGCAGCGCTCGCGCCCGCCGGGCGGTGTTGGCGGGGCGGAGGGCGGTACAACGGGCCCGGTCTCGGTCAACCGCACCGACAGGGAGGCGCGCGGGCGGGGGCGGGGCCGGGGGCGCCCAGCTGTATGCTAATGCGGGCGGCGCGCGACG
>VUYV01000008.1:8253641-8386083 GCA_008711295.1 Anarhynchus alexandrinus | reverse complement strand
CCGCCGCGCGCAGCTGGCGCGCCCCGGCGGGTGCCCCGGGCGGGCGGAGGCGGGCAGGAAGCGCGAGAGGCGCGCGAGGAGGAGGAACCGGGTTATGCCGGCAGTGCTGCTGACGTCACCGCGGTGACGCAGCGCACGGCCGGGCCCCCCCCTCCCCGTGCCGCAGCGCGGTTCTTGTCGCGGGTCCGCCGTGGTCTGTGCCCCCGCCGGGCCCGCGTGTGCGTGCTGAGGGTGCGGGGGCGCCGGGCCGAGTGCCCTCAGAGAGGCGAGGGAAGGCCGGGGTTGCGCCGCGCCGGAATGCGCACGGGGAGAGCCGCTCTTTCCGTGAAGTGGGAGAGAAAAGCAAACCAAATTTTCTAATCTCGGTGTTAAAGACGCCGAAGATCCGATTGAGCACCTCGAAGCGGTCGCCGATAAGTGGTGCTCTCTTTCCTCATAGGAAAGAGAGCACGTGGCCTTCCGATGGGACACTGGGACTTCCAGCAAGTCTCTTGATTTGGGGGTTTTTTGGTTGCCACTTTGGATTTTCTAGTACATCATAGATCAGAGAGAAAAATCTGTGTTGCGGTCAGTTTTGTAACACTTTAGCTCTTAAGATTTCTGTATAAATCTTGTTAATCTAAATTGTATGCTTTGAATTTGTGAGCCTGTTCCAAAGGGCTGGAGCATGGACTTGCATTCGGGTTTTGCTTCTAAGCTATTTTCTGCCTTTATCAGAACTGATTTGCTAATCTGTCGCTTTTAGATTAGCTCTAGATTTGAAAGTTGCCAGGGTTCTGGCAGCTGCTACGTTTGTACACGGCTCTAAGGAATTTTTGCCTTTTTGAAGAAGTAGATTTTTGGAACAAACATGGCCCTGAAGTGATGAATAGTCTGTAGCTTGAATAAAAGCACCCTCATGTGTTAGGACTAAGCATGACCAGAAGAATAAAATAAAGCACACAACCTGCAGGGCAGAATTAGGGAAAGACTCGTTTTTGGAGGTTCAGTGTGGAGAATGAGTTTCACGTTCCTGTCGGAAAGAGTTTTGTCTCGTAGGCCAAAGGACCGTGGCTCCACTCCTCACTCCCAGTGAATTCACGGCACTCGCGAGAGCCGACCTGACTGTATCCGTAGTAGAAGTTCTGACAAACAAAGCCTATTGCACACAGAGGAAGATAAAATACACTTTAAATAGCAACAGATATTGGGCAGCATACAAGAGGAGGTGTTCTGCAGAACAATAGCTACAAATAGCAGCCCGGAATGACCTGAGCTTGGCTGTGGGTTGTCGGGGGGGTTCCCCCCTTCCCTTTCTTGTTCCTGTGCGTTGGCTTACAGGAACGAGTGTGTATTAAACAAAGGATAAACTTGCATAAGGGTATTTATCTCTCTCTGGGTAAAACCCATACTAAGACATGAAAGGTAAAAGCTGCATTAATTACTCAAGAGGGATTCAAAGCTCAGCAGTTTACTGGGATTGAAGGATTTATTGAAAAACAGTGGTTCTCATGTGTAACTCCAGGCAATAAACCTATTTAATTAAAGGCTTAATCTTCTAGTTGACATGTTTGCTACTGTTCCAATAAAAAGCTTCATCTGTAGCCAATTTTTGTAACTATACAAATAACAGTTGAATCCCTCATCTTTGTTCAGTTTTCTAACTCTTTAATTGTAGTTATAATGTAAATATTTAAAGGACTTTTATGTCTTTAGGAATCAAAAGCATTAAATGGTCTGCGTTCCAAATTCTTTAAATACGGGTAGTGTGTCTCTACCTCTTCCTTTTTCAAACAAAAGAATGTTCTTTCGTTATAACGGTTTGCATTGATAACAGTAATCTGTATTGAGCAGCAGTTTTTTAACAAATTTGCCTGTTCAGGCTAGGTGTGCGCACTCATCGCTATCTTACATAAGTATCATTGATTCAAGTTTCTGCAAAATTAGAATTTTTTCAAGACTCTTCATGTCAGTGCTTGCTGCTTAGAAATTTAATCGTGATGTATTATGAAGGAGCAGATTAGAACATACTGGGAGAGGTGGTAAGAATAGTTAAATGCCTGGATTGTTTTCATATGGTAAGATTCTGTAATGGGACTAAACTAAGTGTATTTAGCTGAGAAAGGAAGAAAATGAGAGAGAATTATTAAAGCGAATAAAATATTTTGATACAAGATCCAGTTCTTTCTTAATCCTGTTTCAGCAAACAAGAAATGAGGAGATGTTATTTATATGTTTTATAAATATATATGTGTGTATCTGTATATGTGAGCGTAGGGCGGCATACACATACCTTTCGTGTGTGGTGAAGACCCTTATTCCCCATGATTTTCTTTTAAGGGTCAAAATGTTACAAGTACTAGAGTGGATAGTTGTATTAGTTTAAAGCAATTGAAGGTTAATCAAATCTTACACTGTTCAGGTATAAATCAAGGAGAAAATTCTGTAGTGTTCTGTGGGAAAATACTGAGGAGAAATGTTGCTACGTTGCTGTGTTATTCCAAACAGGTGTTGGTCACTGCTGGAAATACAGCTTAATCCAGTATGGTGTAATCAAGTGGTTTAGTGTAACAGCATCTTTCAACTAAATCTTTCCTTTACTGAGCTAGAACTTTAACTCGGGTCTCTAATCCAGCAAATACTTTAAGTCTTTTAAACTTCTATTTTTGGACTATTTCTCTGAATCACATCTTTAATAGAAATGTTTGCTTTGCTTTGCTTTAGGTTGGGACTCATCGGGAAGAAAGTGTCAGCCTCAACAGCAACCATTCGGTTCTTCCCAGTACAGTTTCTGCCCAGAGCACAGAACTAAATCATAAAACACAAGAAAGCTACAGAGGTAACTTTCCAGTAATATTAAATGCTGAACAGGGTCTGCAGTAATCCAGAGCCAACAAGGCCGTAGAGCTCGGTAAACTTGCTTCAACACAGGGGACAGGGACATAGATAATGTTGAGAAATAAAAATAAATTATAAATCCAATAAGCCAACACTGTTAGGGATTCCTGCAACAATTTTGAGGGCGTCCCTGTGTCGGACTTGTCCCAGTGTAGTTTCAGCAGAAGACTCTGCGTTGCAGCTGCGTTCTTCGGCTTTGGCAGCCGTAACGCCATCTGCAGTGCTGCAGCCGTTTGCGAATGGGCCAGGGGTTGCAGAGCGAGCTGAGGCCGGGCTTCAGCCTGGCCAATAAAAGGAAGTCCTTCCACACAACTGTTTACAGTTCGCTCAATTTTTAGCCTGAAGAAGTAAGCTATAGAAAACAGAAGTCAACTTATTCATTAGCATGCTTGCACCGTGTAGGGATGTGTTGCACATCTGGCCTAAGTCCAAGCCTCTGTGTCCGTGCAGCTCAGCCCTTAGATTTGCAGCCCAGACATGAGGCGCAAATTTCCTTACTGCGCTAAGCGTCCTCTTGTCTTTAACAGTGTCTTTCTTAGATTAAGCTGTTACCGGTCAAGCTGCTCTATGAATGATGATCCCTTTACAACCTGTGACACGCGTCCAAGTACAGCAGCGTTACCAGGACTTCTCGTTTCTGCTGCCAGAGCGTAGTTCCTCCTGTTGTCTCCCCAGACTTCTGCTCAGCTCTGGTCTCCCATCGACGATGTCTGCTTGAGATTCCCTTAAATCTTTCCCTCCTGTGATACTCACACTGATCTCTGGTTGCTTGCAGCGTTGTCAGGTGGCTTACAGAGCCAGTCTGTGGCCATAGGTCCAACAGAAATCAAGTCTGAACATAAGGAGAAGGATGAAAATATCCATGAACCCCCCTCATCGGATGACATGAAATCAGATGATGAGTCCTCCCAGAAGGATATCAAGGTCTCATCTAGAGGCAGAACAAGGTGGGTTGCTGTCATGACCTAGAAAATTAATTTGTGTTTCCTTAATGCTCTGTAGTGTGTTGTCCTTAAGTTTGATAAATTTATTTCAAGGCTTTTGCGTTACCTCAGTGCATATATTACTGGGCAGCTGAAATAGAGAAATAGTTTACAGTATTTGTATCTATTTAAATACAAGATAGAGGATCTTCTGGGAAAACCCCCTGAAAAGTGTGTGTTCCTTATGTTAGTGCCTTGCCTAGTGTCTGCCTGCAGAGATAAGTAGTGAAAGACTCAGAGGGCCGTGCCCAGCACAGAGGATGGGAGAATGGTAGAAATTTGAGATACTTTGTACCTGGGCCAGGGCTGCGCTTCTAAATGTGAGCCAGCAGCGATGGGGAGTGGCAGCCTGATAACCCGGAGGCTGGGGCAAATATGATAGGTAAATATCCGTTTTAAACACTTTTTTGCCTCCTAAGCCATGGACTAAAAACGTGGAGTTGACACTGGGTAAAATGCTTCTGGATCTGCCCGATAGGCCTGACACAGGCGTTGACATTTGAGATAACAGTAAACAATCAGCATTTTGCAACTACAGGCAGTGGAATCTATACCATCATGTGTGTCTAATGGCATTTTAGTAGGGCAGAGGTTTTGCACAGTCTTAGACTTGGTTGGATAGTCCTGTATTTAAAAAAAAAAAAAGGGCTGTGGAACTTAATATAATCTTTTGAAGTGATAGAAGAATTCTAAATAATAGCAGTTTAGCATTACACTGGGTATTAAAAGAAAAAATAATTCTAAAATTGGCCAGGAAGGTCTTTAACAAAGCTAAAACTTTTTAGTAAGCACATTAAATTGAAAATTACTAGAATGCCTTTTTATATAAGCTGATATATTGGAAACTAGCAAAAACTACTTGTTGAAAATGATTTATTCTTCACCTGACAAGATGGCTGAGTTCTCTCAACTATTTGGATGTTGGTGAGTAGTTGAGTAAAGTGGTAATTTGGATACATCTTTTGTTTCAAGGGGCAGCTTGAAACTACTCTTCCCCAGCGGTATTTACCATCTGTAGCCAATATTCTGTGGATATTCTTCAGGCAGAGACCATTTAACATTTATTTCCCAGAGGAGGCAGGAACAGCAAGAATTACCTGGAATACTTAACGCATTGATATCTAACGCTCTCTCAGTTATCTAAATAAACTTCAATATGAAATAGATTAAGTGGGGAGAATTTTAATTTCATCAACTGAAAATTTTGAACCAGCAGCACCAGGATCGCTTGTTTGAAATACAAGTGATACTTCAATATGCTTTTATTTGTACTTTCTTGCAGCAGTACTAATGAAGATGAAGATTTAAACCCAGAGCAGAAAATAGAAAGAGAAAAGGAGAGGAGAATGGCAAATAACGCTAGAGAACGTTTGCGCGTCAGAGATATTAATGAGGCATTTAAAGAACTCGGCCGTATGTGTCAGCTTCATCTGAAGAGTGAAAAACCCCAGACGAAACTGCTTATTCTTCACCAGGCTGTGGCAGTCATCCTCAGTCTAGAGCAGCAAGTGAGAGGTCAGTCCGCATCACTGTGCCCTGGCAGTTTGCAGCGTAGCTTCATTCATGGAACAGTGTCCGTCTCTTGAAATTAGTATAAACCTAATACCCGTTACTAAAAGTTTGTTTGCTGTTCTGTAAAAATGTTGAAGTTCTTTAGGAAGAGCAAAGAATTAACTCTTTTTTTTAAAAAAAAAAAAGGAGGGGAGGAGAAGCAGGAGGATTAGGTTTATACTTTGATCTTTCTTTTTTTTTTTCCTGTGCAATTAGCCATCTCTTCCCCTGTGTTTTCAAGATAAATTAAAATATTGACACATCTTGCTTCAAATTGTAACAAGCACTGATTTAGTAGTACAGAAGCTTTGGCAAAAGTAAGACATCTATTTTAAGATGAACCCCATGTAACTGAAGTATTAAAATGCAGTGGATTCAACTGCAATTACTTAGGTTTTTGCATTAAATATATACTGGGGAGGAGGGAGGAAACCTACTGCTACTTTAATTGAATTAGGGCTGTTTTTTCTTTCCCCGATTCCTTTAAATTTTTCCAGGAAAGACACAGTAGGCCTGTTGGTAGGTGCAGAAGTAAGGATTCTTTGTGCAGTTCACTCTCTTAAGGAAAGCGAGCTCTAGGAATCATGTTTAGTTCTTCACCTGTTCCATTCCCACATGTTGGTGAAGCTACAGTTGACTGTAGTCTCCCTTTAAACTCATGTCAAAGACATGTGAAAGTTCTGAGGCACCTCCTCGAGTTGCTCAGGCAGTGGGACTACATGATCACTGGGGAGGTCCCTTCCAACAGAAATTATTCTAGTGTGTTCTGTGTCACTAGCACTTAAACGGGTGAGCGTCCTCATATTTCGCTGTTCTGGTCTAGGGAATAACCATCCTCCTTCGTGTCTCACTGATGGAGGTGCATCAAGTGACTGGAAAAGTCTTTCAGATGGAGATGATGTCAGTAGTCGTATTTGCTTAATGCGCTACACCTTTGACACTGAACGGTGTCAATGTTTTATTTTTGCGTACCTTATTTTTACTTCCATTTCCTAATTCGTTGCTTGTATTTTGCACGGGAGATCAAAGCAATTGTTAAAAGTTTACTGAAAGTGACAAAGTGACTAACATAAGGCAAACCTTATGTACTTTGGTATAAGGATGAGATGCTGTGTTTTCAGGCAGAGTTTTATTGACTCCGTTTTTAATAAAGAAGCCCACTGGCTCCAGCCCGAGTTCTTCCAAGGCACATAGAGCAACCAGTTGCTGTGCAGATGAGACACCAACTAGTGCCAGGGGAAAGCCCGTCTCTGAGACTTGGATCTTGGGAATTGTTTTGGTCTGAAAATGTCTGCCATAGGCTGGAAGCTCAGGTTCAATATTATGAAGAAGTCAGAATAACATTAATCAAGCTTTCTTTTTCATGTTTAAAGTCCATCTCGTCCATCTCCCTGCTCTCACGGATTCTGTAATCTATAGAAATCCCTGTGTGAAAATTCATAAAATCTCTTTTGCCTCAGTCAGCGGTTGCTTCTGAACTTTATGTCTCTGGTAGAAATCTTTTTGTAAATGTACTTGCATTTAAATCGGACCTATTTTATGGGCAGTGTAAACTGAGAGCTTTTCCTTCCCACATTTACATCTCGCCTCCTGCTCCCTGTGCGCTGGAGAAAGCCCGTCACGAGCACACCGTGCCTCTTGTGAGAGAGGCTGTTTCCTGGTTTATCTCACCCGTCTTTCTTTGCACCTGGAAGTGAGTGACCGGAGCTGTGTGTGGCACCCAGAGGAGCTGTCACCAGTGCATTGTGTAATTGTGTAGACAATTTCCTCTCTCTGCTGGTGATGAAGCTTCTCATTTTGTGATTGGTGCTATTCAAAATGAAACATTTCAGATTTTAAGCTCTAACTATAGGCTAGCATTTTTATCTCTGTTTCCTAAATCACTGTAAATTAACTTCCTTTCAAAGTTGCCACATAATTAAATCTTCTTTAAAACTTCAAGGCAAGCCACATTTAAACAAAGAAAACCATGATGAAGAAAAGTTAGTGTGTTTTTTTCCCAGTAGCCTCTTTGGGAGTGCTCATCCTTAGGAAATGCAGTGGGAGGCTGTTGATAATGACTTGGGTGAAAGCAGAATTACCAAGTCTGTCCAAAATTGCCTCTGTTACATTAGCTAGATTCTACCCTGTGAAATGCACAGGGCTCAGCAGACTCCAAGTACTGGAGGGGCGCCTGCACAGTGCGGGGGCAGGACTTGTGCTCTCTGTTCAGTTCTGGCAGTCTCCTTACAGTTACACTTGTATCTGCAATCTTAAACACCAAAACAGAACTCGCTGGCAGCTAGAAAAATATCTCAAAATGGTGATTAAATTCAGTGTGTGCTGGTAGACTATATTACATAACTTTTGTGTCTTTCTGGCCATTGCGATTTACATCTTTTGTATTTTGAGTCATGAAAAGCCATTTTGAAGAACAGAAGGAGCGGACTTTTAGAAACTGTCATTATTTGAAAACTAGTTCCAAACTTAAATCTATTGAAACTAATTCAGGAAGTGGAAACATACTGCTGGAAATACCTTGATAGCTAGTCCACAACTGGCTGTTACAAAGTACTGACTTGAATGTGAGAGGAAGTACATTTAAAAAAAAACCAATAATAATCCTTTGGCTCCGTGTGACTGTCATCATATTTGTTCAATTTAAGCGAGACAGGCACAAGGTGATTTACAGACTTGAGGATATGAAGAGAACTATTGACTTGGGACATTCTACCTCCCCTGTTCTCACAGCAGGCTTACACTTCATGTGAAGAAGGAAGCAGTAACATTACTGTAGTGTGATGTCAGTAAGGTTGGTATGACTTCAGCATACCAACAAAACACAGAAATCTCTGTTCTATTACATTGCAAATTACAGACAGTTCTCATTTTGCACTTTAGCAACTTCTGGTGACAAGGGAAGCATTTTTGAAGGTGTATGTAGGCAGCTAGTAAAGTTTGGGGTTTTTTTTAAAAACAGCAGTTTAGGAGATGCCTGGTAGGAGTTTCAGTAGTGCTTTAGACACCTGCATTTTAACCCAGGGACATCAGTAGTGAAATGAGGGAAGCTGCGTAGCTATTTATACTGCAGTGGTTACCGTGTCGATGTTCCCCTTGCTATTTGGGATGTCAAGAATCGTTTCTCTGTTGCAGAACGAAACCTAAACCCTAAAGCAGCCTGCCTTAAGAGAAGGGAAGAAGAAAAAGTTTCTGCCGTATCGGCAGAGCCGCCAACACCACACCCAGGAAGCCACCCTGGCCTGAGTGAAACTACCAACCCTATGGGTCATATGTGAACACCAGCCAGGTACGTCTCTGGACTAGAGGGGGGTGGCTCTCCGGGCTTTTGATGGGCTGAAATTTGGGAGATGTAGGGATGTTTATTCTTAGTTACTGAGCCACCACTAGCACCTAACTTCTTTATGCTGCTAAAGTACTTTTGTATCTCTAAGCATAAACAAAAGCATGCAGATTTGCTTAGTTTTATAGTAAAACAAAACCCCAAGAAATCATCGTTAAAGTTTCCATGTGTTGTTGCCAATGGCTACATCTCTTGGCTCAGGTGGCCTTCTTGGCGTGACATCAGAGGAATAGTTAGCAGCTAAGCCAAGCATAATAGAGATGAATTATCCATCTTTAAATGGTCTAAAGATCGCATTAGTTCATTTAAAAATCCATGTATTGTTTCCTAGTGCCGATATGCACAGTTGGAGAGACTCCTCATCTCAAAGAGATTTGCTGTCTGGCTAACGCCTGTCGTTTGCCCACCAGAGATCGCTAACTATCTTAAGGCACAATCTGTATTAGTGAAGAGAGTTAAGATTTAAAAAGTAATGTTCAGCTTTGCAAGATAAATCAGTGTTTCCAAAAGCCCCGTGTAGTCCAAGACACGATAGTTCATTTAAAACATGCTGATAGGAAGGCCTTACAGGGACAGTAGTCTTTTGGGTTTATTATGTGTTGTTGGCTGGTTGGGTTTTTTAAATAACTGGGAAAAACTCGATTTTGAGAAGGAAACATTCTGGGTATCCTATGTCTCTTAAAACAGCAAAATGTTGCCACTTTCAAAAAGAGTAAGAGATCAATGAGTTCAATGAGAGCTCAATGCTCTTATTTTAATTTGTAACTTGACTAAATTTCATGTTTTGGGAGGTTTTTTGTTGTTGTGTATATAGACTGGTTTGCTTCTATTTTAGCTTAAGGTAAAGGCGTGCATCTTGCCAGAATGTATCCCATAAAAGTTTGTTATTCCCTGGTGTTCCTTAGAAAGCAACAAATTGACATTTAAACCAAGCCTTATTCCAGTCAGTACTTCTTCCCCATCCCTTATAGGCAGCTTCTTTCCCATAAACGAAATGGGGTTTCTTTTTAGGAAAACAAGGTGCTTTGAATTTCTTCAATGTGTTTTATTTCATAGCAGAGCAATAGGCTACTTCTAAACCATCAGATAATGCTTGATTTACAGCAGACTTTACAGTCTGTTCTGACCTATTAATTCAATGGGCCACTTTCAAAAGTTTACTATATCGTTGTTTTTTTAATAGCAATAACTTTGTAAGAAGACTAAAGTGTGACGTTGGCGTGAAAAGGCTGTACAGGCTCATTGGGTATATGGCACTGCGTACCTTCAGCAGTAGCGATGAAATTAGGTACCATCTCCTGCTTATGTTAGAAAGCCAAGGCAAACACAAATCAAAGGTCTGAGATTGGCAGATTATTCTTTCTCCCATATGCAGAGAGTGCCAGTAGAATGTTCCTGCGAGTAAACTGTTGAATAGATGATATTCAATACAGATACCTCTGGGAAGAAGGATTTCAAGGCCTCTCAGTGTGATTTTCTTTTGCACTTAACTGACTGAATATGCCATAAGATACAGTTTAAATGAGTTCTCTAGTGTTGAAATTATGCTTCGTATTGACTCTTTCCCTAATATTCCTCTCTTGTCCCAAATTTCTTTCTAGAATTCCAGAATTATTGGTAGGATACACAGAAGGTGACCTTTCTTCACAAGGACACAGACAACTAACATTATATGAAGACACAAACCTGACAGGAGAAAACACTTGAAGCAAGAAACCCAAATGCAATCTTATGATCAAAGCTACTGGTCAACACCTGCATCAGGATTGAAGATACACGATCTTCAGACAGAATTTCAGCCCCTGAAATACTCTGAACATATCATTCTGTTGCAAGCAGTGTGTCGCTTCTGCACAATCAGAGACTGTTGTGATCTCTCCACTCATTGTGGAAGTTGCCTTGTGCCTAAACTGAATTGACAAATGCATTGTAACTACAAATTTTATTTATTGTTATGGAACTGTAAAGGTCTACATATAAAGGGAAAAGTTAACATGTTAAAAGCTGATAAAATTTCAGCTGGATGCCAGCATTTACTCAAGCTGTTCACATTCAGAGAACAAAGCAGTGACAACCGTCGACCCGTAGCATTCCCAGCGTACCTATTAGTGTCTTAAAAAAGGAAGGGAAAAGTCTTTTGTTGTCCTTTCCTCTCCTTTTGCCATATGACTAGTGTTTTCCATGCAATAGGAAACTATTCCTTGGTATAGCTTTTTTTTTTTATGTTATTTTTGGTCTCTGGTAATCTGAACAGTTATGGTCATAGTTCCCCTTCCATACTGAGCTCCGTGCTTCAAGCCAGTAAGAGGCCTCCTGAAGGCTGCAGGCAGGAGCAATACTGTGACCATAACATTTCTTGGATTTAAAAAGTGATTTTTATTTTCCCTCAGACTTTCCTCAAACTTTTTTTTTTTCTAATTATAAACAAAACCTTTTTAGGCTTCTAGGCTTCATAGTAAAGCTTGTAACGTGAAGTGTAAATTGGGTGGGGAGAATCTACTTTGTTAGAGTTGCTTTGTTTTCCGAGCAGTAAGTACTACATATAGTACATGTAAAGTGTTAGCTGTACGTAAGCACAAAATGCATTAAAATACAAAGGAGATTTTTTTCAGGCTGTAATTTTGGTGAATAGTAAAATCCTAAATTCACCGTGGCAGGTAGTGTGATGATATAACCACCAGTAAGGTGGGCTTACTTATGTAATGGAATATAAGAGCAATGGTCACCAATTTTTCCTTACTGTATACATTAATTATCTTGTCATTTTTGTATGGCTTGTCAGTGGAGAGAAGAAAATAGTGTGAATCAAATGCAAACAAATGACCCCCTCCCAAGCCATATTAGCATTAAACCTTTAAATGTTTCTCCACCGGAAGGGTGTCCATAAGTATTCCTTTGTCACGGATGTGTTGAAATGGTTAAAATCCCTTGGAACTTCCATGGAAACTGTCTTCCACTGCAATGACCATGGGAGGAAATTTCCCAAGCCAAGGTTGTCGGAGCTATTGTTTATGCAGCGCATCGCTCATCACTGGCAATTGGTTCACACGCAAAATAGGAACAAAAGAATAATTTTTATGAAGTCATTTAATTTGAAAGAACAAACGATGGATTGTTAAAATAAACTAATGAATTTAAGCTCATGTTTTGGATGGCTCCTCACAAAACAGTTTGTGGAATTAGTGGACTCATTTCTATTACTTTAATTTGCATATATCATCAAATACCACCTGATTATATCTGTGGCCTTGTTCTTCATTTCAGTGTTTATCAGCTAAACAAATTTGTTGCTTATGACGTGTGAAAGTGATCACGTGCCACTGCCTGGCCTTTTTCCTTCTAAGCTTGTTGTCTTTTTGGCTATATTAGACTTTGCAGTATGCCCAGAAGCTTTCCTTCATAAAATAGAAAGAAAAAAACATTTGGCTTATTTTTCACTGTAGCTAGTCTTTTATACAATAATCTTGTAAGAAAATTTCTTGAATTCTAAATATTACTCTTTCTAGATTTTTGAAATCGAAAAAGTTTTCAGTAAAAAGTTTCTTACTTTATTTTACTATATTAGGTAGTAAAAATGTAGGGTTATTTACCATAACCTGTTCATTAATATCAGAAATTTACAATAGCATTGTAAGACCATAGTAGGGTTCTAGCATACCGTGTAGTACCTATGGAGTATTGTAAGAGCTAATTGTCCGAGATGAATTGCTTCTCATCTTGTTCTCCAGTTTCCATTGTTGGTTTATTGCAGATTTGTACCCTGTGTCAAATTTCAAGGTATTGCTGATAAACCTTTCCAACCAGCAGCAAGAAGTTCAAAAAAATTTCTGTCAATGTAACAGAAAACACTATGTATATAACATTTATGTAGCAATAAATGTGCCATCTTTTTTTAACATGGTAAATCAGTGAGTTCTTTAAATTTCTCTCTCCTCATAGGTAATGTGTTGCTCAAAAAACACCAGCAAAACAGCTTCCGCCTTTGTCTGAATAAAACCTAACATACACTCTGGTGGCGTGCAGCAGGCATTGGAGGTGCGAGAAGGGCTGCTGCTGCTCCCTGCGAAGCCAGTACAGCCATGCCCAGGGAGCGGAGGAGGAGCAGCGCTCGCCTGCCCTTGCTGCTGCGCACAAATGGGATTGCACAGGCAAGCGGCCAGCTGGGAGCAGACACTGGTCCCGTAGGCACACGCCTCCTGATACATCTTGTTCCTTTACTTTGCCTGGCCTTAAGAGAGGTTTCTAAGATCTAAGCCTCTTTTGTGCATTGAAGTTCAGTGCTGAGTTGTTTCTGAATTGATTGATGCATCTACATAGGTTTTCTGAAGAAAAGAGGGGGAAAAAAAAGTCTGTCGCTTAAGCTTGAAATTAAAATTTTCACATTTTCTACAGTTTTTCTTTCTATGAGTGCAAACAAAAGAAAATGGAAGTGTGCGATGTCCAAGCCATACACAGACAGCGTTGAAATCTTCATGCAATTCCTAGTCCGTTCAAGCCAAAAACCTTGAGTACCGAGCAGACCTTGTAGAAGCTTGAGTTTTTCAACTCTTCTCTAAATAAATATCCCTGGGAAAAGCACATCAAAGACGAGCAAATAGAGATACTGTATAAGTAAAGTTACGAGGTTTACCTGAATGTGTAATGTCAGTGTGGCTGTTGCTTACTGCAGTTTCTAGCTCTTGATACTGTCCTTCGTAACCTTAGAAAGTATAACAGTTCTGGTGAGATGTAGTTTACATTGTAAAAGACTAGTCAGCACGCATCTAGAGGCAACTCTAACTTGCCGGCACTCTTACCTGTACAGGCAGATCTCTAACGTGGTCTGGCTAAATACGGGAGGTGAAACAGCTGTGTAGGTACGTCACGTAGTATGTCTTCAGTAGTAGCTGTGGGAGAGGTGCCCAGGTGCCTTCCCCAGCACACATTCTCAATTTTGACTTACTCCAGTAATAATTCTAAATCCAGCCTTGGAGCATCCATCGTCTCTTCTCTCCCCTTTTCTGAATGAGACCTACTACAAGTTTGTCATTTCTTTCAGAAAGAGTAAAAATGGCGCTTTGCTCTTCATCTTTGCTTTATCACACCGCCACTGTCCTGTTCGCATATACTTTCTGATCACAAGTCTTTGATCTTTTTTTTTTTTTTACATTTCCTTTTTTCCTCCATTTGTGTTTTTTTTCTTTTTTTTTTTTTCTTTTTGCACTTGGAAGAGATGCACATTGGGATACTTTTGTTAAACACAGTTCTGCTAGAATGAGCATTTGGAATATTGTAGGAAAGCTTTCCTGTAAATCTAAAGCATTCAGAAAGGCTTAAAACGGACTCCATCTTTTTTCCCTCCAGCACTGAGTAGATGCTGTTAAAAAGAAGGTTCTGGATTCTTTTTATATGAGTTAACATTTCCCCAAGAATTAATCAACATTAACATTTTCCTAGTTAACATCTGAGAATCATGGCAGAACAAAAATAAAATGCAACCGTCTGTAAAAGACAACCTAGATACTGGATGGTAAACTTTGCTATTTGTTTGCACCACTAATACCTCGTGCTTTCTAATATACTGAACCTGTGGATACTAAAATGTCCTGTAAAAGGAAGAAATAATTTGTCCCAACTGTAGAGCCTGGCAGTGAGGTTGAAGAAGGCCCAAGAGGAATGAATAGGCAAGCTGACACCTTCCTGCCTCCGTGTGGACAAGAGGTGGCCAGAGCTGAAAGCACCGGGCAGCTGCCCTGGTCGCAGGGCACCACTGACCCAGGGACGGAGGCTTGTGGCCCATCGCAGCCCTGGGGAGAGGCACAGCCCCGGCTCCTGCTTCCTGCACCTCGCCTGCCCAGTGCAGTGAGGGAAAGTTTCCCAAAAGTGCAAAAATGGTGCTAATAGGAGACAGCTACAAGCCGCCTTCTCTTCCCTTCAGGTCTCTGCTGTCAAAGAGCACATAAGTCAGGTGCCATTTGCGGGGGCTCTTTCATACTGCTTAAACATCGTTTGGTTTACTGAATTAATCCCACTACCACGCTGGATGCCATTGCAAAATCCTGCGAGTTTATTCCCTGGTTAAGACATGAATATACTGTTCAGCTGCTATCGCAAGCAACTGCATATGCATGTTCAGTATGACTTCAGCTAGTTTAGCTGTTTGATTGCAGTCACCTGGGATTGCTTGTATTGGTCAGAAACTGCACACACCAGGCCTTAGGCTCTGAAACTGCAAATCGTCTGGGTTGTAAACAGAATCCCTTTCAATTCTCTCCTAATCCTGACTTTTCAAATGTTTTGATGCAATTAACAACATCTGTTAAATAAACACTGATTTAAAAAAAAAAAAGTCTTCAAAAAATTATACCAAATACCAAGTGAGATAAAAATCTTTCTCAAAATGTTGAGCATAAGTGATCCTGGAGGGCAGATATGTTACAAAGTCAGTGGCTGAGCTAAATATTTGCAATTCTGGTTATTTCAGGCCAACTAGAGAAACAAGAATACCAAGGCTGTTTCATTTTCAGGAGAGATCCACTGTATTTTTAACAGTATCACCTAAATGTATAGAGACAAAAGGAATTAAATATAAACTATATCAGTCAGAACAGCAACTGCTGCCAAATGTGACTGAACAGAAGAGAAAATAATTTACAAAATAAGTCAAAATTCGGTCTATGCTAGATGTAGACCCCTGCTAGTCGTGGACTTCAGAAAAGCATGAGAAACCTATGCAGATCCTATAGCTGGAACTCTCTCTTTCCATCAAAGCTCTGAGTAACATAGTAAGTTACATTTGTTTTGGAAAACTCAACAATTCAGCTCTTCAAAAAAAAATCCAGGAGGAAATTATTCAAAGTAAATGGATGTGACATTAAACTCTTGTACAAAATGAACACAACCATGTCTTGCTAACTTGGTAACATGGATTTTTGGCCCCACTTTCTTATTTTTGTGCTGAGGCTTTTTCTGTCCCCCCTTCACTGTATTTTAATGGCTAAGGAAGACTCTTGGAAATGCCAGAACAGACTGATTTACTAGTTTGCTGGATTACTTATTTATATACAAGTAAATTAAGTGGTTCCTTATGCTCATGGAAGTTCTGACACACCATGTTTCATTAAATGCACATCCTCTCTATCCAGGATGCAAAAAGGAAAAAGAACTACTTGCAGTGGAATTGTAGAAGGTTAGTCTTGTATGTTCAAGCACAACTTAAGAAAATTGATGAACATGAATGAGTCTGTAGCAATCATTATAAAACTCAGGTCTCCAAACACGAGGTTACAAACTCAACTGTAGAATGAGATGTCTGAGGAGTAGTGTATCGCTCAGCATTTTACTCAGCAGCACCCATAAATGAGCAGAGATGCACAGTATCAGAAGCATTAGCTTACCACAGCAGCAGAATTAGTCACTAGCCCTAGTTTGTGTGTTTGTTGGAAAGACACCAAATAGCCAATTGTTTGCTGCACAACCAGACTAGGATCCAGGCTACTCCCAAATGATTTTCCCTGACCACTGAAATAACTGCTTTCAAAATGAATTCTTGGGGGCATTTGTGGGCTTGGTATTTACTGTATCAGCCTCATTCAGTCAGACTAGAACCTCGATGTGCTAGAATGAGAAGTCCCCATCTCAAAATACTGAAAACTCACTCTATAGGAGAGAAATCTCCTATATATAAATTTAAATGATGAGGTAGGGGTAATTTTTGGATCGTGTTTTCAATTGTCATCAGAATGGTCAGTTCACACCTGCAAAAGCTGAAGAGGATATCACAATATTTTCTTTTAAAGGTGACAAAGAAAGGAAGTAAATCTTGCAGATATACTTCAAATTCTGATTGGACAGTACCTAGCAGAAGAGAGCTCATGTCTTAACTGATCCTCTGTACGGTACAAAGACATAAATGCTAATGCATCTGATTATGAATTTAACAGTGAAAGTACATTAATCCCTAACGCTACCTGACTAATTAAGATAAATGCACACAATATCAGTTTTAAGTCAATGGGCTCTGCTTCCAGTTTACCCTTTTAAAAGGGTAACTTTTAATTAAATGTCCATTTAATTTGTTTACATGACTAATTAATAGCTGAAAGTATAATTAAACATAAAGCTTTTTAAATGCTCATTCCTTTCCTAGCAAGCAAGAATAGTAAATGTGAGCACCATAAAAAGCAAGTACAAGAGGGCAAGAATGCTAAAAATGAAGAAAAAAAAAAAAGAGACAGCCTACAGAATATGAAGGTAGTAACCCAATATAAATTAGTGCCTATCATTACCTGTAGCCAGCCGGTCATCATTATCCTGTTATATAGAAGTATAACAAATATTTTAATAAAGCTCATTAGAAAGTTTTTTGGATATAAATACCTGGAGAAGAGGAGGCTGAGGGGAGACCTTATCACTCTCTACAACTACCTGAGAGGAGGTTGTAGAGAGGTGGGGGCTGACCTCTTCTCCCTGGTGACAAGTGATTGGACAAGAGGAAATGGGTTCAAGTTATGTCAGATGACGTTTAGATTGGATATTAGGAAACATTTTTTCACTGAAAGGGTTATTAAACATTGGAATAGGCTGCTCAGGCAGGTGGTGGATTCGCCATCCCTGGAGGTGTTTAAAAAAAGGGTAGATGTGGTACTTGAGGACATGGTTTAGAAGTGGTTTTGTCAGGGTAGATTAATGGTTGGACTTGATGATCTTAAAGGTCCCTTCCAACCTCAGCGATTCTATGATTCTATACAGATTCTGCATTTACAGGGGTATCAGGGAAAAGAGTGGGAATGAAACCAAAACTGATACATGTCTGTTAAACTTTGCTGTCTGTTTTTCTCACGGGGCTGTTTTGCATATCTAGGATAACATGAAAAACAACCACAACCACACACTGGTTAATTCTACTGTTTCTGTAACTACTGACTTTTCAACTGGACAGCGATATAAACCAAGCTGTCTGTATGTGCTTGCACAGGTCTTCCTGGACCTCCTTCCTCCCTTGGCCCTGCCCTGCCCCCACCCCCCCCAGTTTCCATTGCATGAGATGTGGTCTCCAAATTGTATCATTTATAAGCAAGCTTAAAACTTTTAATTTCCAGGTACATGCCTCTGCTAATTAACTAATGGAATGGATGAGTGTGGTGCAGGTTACTGCTCCAGCGTGAGGACCAATGGTGAGATTCAACAATGCTAGGTTCCAGCATCCACAAGTAAGTGTCAGAGATGCTTCTGCCTCCCTTACCTGTGTCACTTCTTGCCCGGCCCCTTGCCCATCCTCAAGGATTTGACCCCTCAAGCTTACAGCTCTAGGTCTGGTCCTTCTCTACCCTTCCAGCCTGATGCATGCTGGCTTCTGTTCCTTCCAGGTCCAGCGTTGGGGCTGCCTCATTTAGGTAAAGCAGCAGCTGATTCTTCCTCCACAGCATTCGGAAGAGAGCAGCAGGGACAGGAGAACAGACAGTGAGTCCTTCTCAGTTCAGGTATGCACCATGATGTTCACCTGGAGGGCTGGAATGAGTAATTACATGGGAAGTCTCATTCAACCCCAATCTAATAAGCCTATATTGAACATACACTTCTTAAACCAGTAGCTTTTTAAGGCAATTTCTCAATGAACAGGACCTACAAACACTTATCAGACTATTATCATTTTAATTCATGAGCAGTAAATTTATGGGCAGTAAAATTCCTCAGTAATAGTAACAAAAGAGGAATATGAACAAACCAGCACTTCTTCTCAATCAAATTATTGGAAAGGCTGGATTATTTTTGCTCAAAATCTTAGAAGATTTCAGCCCAAATTCTCAGGATGGAAAACTTGTTCTCATGGTTAAAATCTGTAAAGTAATAGGTGCTAAAAACAGGAGGTGAAATTGGAAAGTAGCAGGCAACCTTACCCATGGGAAATGTAACCATCTCTAATTGTACAAACAAGAATGCCATGCCAAAACCCAAATGAAATGATATGGGGTATCTGGGCTGTTCCACTGTTGAACTGTGCAAGTGCATGACCCTCTCACTGACAGCCTTCCTCTCACTCTTTCCTGCTCATGCTCACACTCAGTGAGCTTCATACACCTTGTCATAAATCAATTCCTAAACGCTTTGAGGTATCTGCTTCCCTCCTTTTCCCAAATACTGTTTTAAGGCAAAAGATTGACAATAATCTGTTTGTTGGAAAAAAAAAAAAATTAGCCCACATTTGTTTCAAATTTATTTCATATTATTTTGTAATATTTTAAGCTCCATATGGAATCAGAAGGACATCTGAAGGAATTTTCATCTTAAATCTGAATTGCTGCATTATAACCCTATAATTCTCCTCTTCTACACATTTGCTAGAGTAATTTTTATCCCCCTCTAGCCTACTAGAATTCCCTCTGCCCAAGGGCCCTTGATCCCATGAAGACATATGCATAGATTATGCATAGGACAGCCCTTCTCATTTCAGTGGGCATACTTCAGACTGAGATTGTATTATTTCTTCACAGGTCAGAAGTCTGATGCTTACAGATCTTTCTGGGTTTTCTACAATACCCAAGGTAGGAATGTGTGCAACAGAAAGGTCAAATTGTTAAGCCTCACTGCTGCTTTTTTATAAGAGAACTGGAGACAAAAATACCAATATAAAGGCTTTCTTTACTTCTCTGTAAGTGAAGCAAAACCAGTGTTTAAGAGCAGGAGGCTGGGTGTGGGAATGTAAGTACGTTGCATCTGTGACTTTATAAAGTGATTTGGAGGCATCTATTTTGCAACAATTGGGAAGAAACTGGGTGGGTGGTGTAGAAGAGAGGGAACTGTGAAGACCAAATGTTTAGCTGTATTCAACTGTAAACAGAGTGACAGTCAGTAAACAGTCTCTCTGAAGAGAGTAATTAATAGGCACATGTGAAGAGACAGAAAAGAAGATGTATCCTTCTTCAGCAGACATCAAAGGGCAGGCTGGACAGTGAGAAATTAAGCATACCCCAAGGAGGCCACACAGCTGAATGTACATTCAGCTAGGAAATGTAATGCAATATAATGAGCTAGGAAAAGGAGGAGCGAGGGGGTAAGATAGGCAGTGAAAAAAAGAGTCCTAAAGTAACAAAGGAAGGAGCAACTCACTCTGTGAGGAAGGGAGCAAGGTAGAGAAACAGGGAGGTCTAAGCAGGTCAGCTCTTTCTGCAGAGGGGTCAGGTTGCAGAGAAGTTTTGCAGGATTAGAAAGAGTGATAAGATAGCACAGTAGGTAGCCTCAAAATAAGATAAGGAAACAGAGGAGGAGCCACTGAAATGAATGGTTCTTCATTGTGATTCTCCTGCCTCTTGCTACATCTGAAAGCAGAACCCTGTGGCAGTTGGCCAGTTTGACAGGGAAGGCGATAAAAATAAATTACATCCTCTGTTTCCAATACAGACCGAGATGTCTCCAAAAGAATGGGGGAAGGGAACTTATTTGCAGGGAAGAAAGGTACTTACGAGATCCAAAACTCATTGTCTGTTCTCTATAAAGTGGTGTCATGACTGACTTCATAATGTACGTACTTGGCTCCAAATGGGGTTTTGGAACATTCCACCTCTGGGACCAGCTGCTTTTGTGAATGTTCGGCTGGAAGAGAAATCCAAGTTCAAAATGAAGGAAATGCTCATTTTGTCTCTCAAAGAGCACACACGAAGCTGAGAAGAACAAATCAGGGAACCTGAGGCCAAGCAGTTTGAGGTTCCCAGTGTCCTGGGTGGTCTTTGCTGCTGTGGAGAATGTTTTCCTTCAAAACCTGACTAAAACTGGGATAAGATAGATTTTCCCAGCCAATTTGATTTACAATGTAACGCAAGCAGAATACATGTATGTTAGCAGTGTGTTTTTGGCCTACTGTTGCAAATCAGGTTTTGTGCACCCAATTTAAATAGAGTCTAAGGAAACAGTGAGGACTTATTTGAGTTTCTTGGCACAAGAATGACATGCATTTTTGCTGTAAAAGCAGCTTTAGCGAGGGCAACTAATCTCTCTCAGACATAGCACTAGAACAGTGTTTTTGGAAGAAGCAAAAGAAACCTATGAGAAGGCTGGAACCCATAGTATCTAAGATGAAACATACCCTGTCCTCTTGCATGTGCTGTCCTCTGGGGTTTGATATGCGCTCTGTGGATCTGTGGAAACTGAGGATTGCCATGCCTTCTCTAATAACTTTTGGCTGATGTGTGAGGTGACACATGCAGGGAAAATGAGTCTTCTACCATGCAGGGACTATAACTGTGGGTCACACAAGGCAGGGAAGTACTTTGCATCCCAGAATTTCGCTCAGTGCTTAGGACCAGGCAATTGCCCTGTTAGATATCCACTATCACCCTGCAACTGAGAAAGCAGTCCAAGTTCTTTGTTTAACCACATGCTGTGGAGTAAGCCATCAGCTCCCCAGGAA
The DNA here is from genome assembly GCA_008711295.1 of Anarhynchus alexandrinus. Taxonomy (NCBI): domain Eukaryota; kingdom Metazoa; phylum Chordata; class Aves; order Charadriiformes; family Charadriidae; genus Anarhynchus; species Anarhynchus alexandrinus. Next base: position 8,364,947 of record VUYV01000008.1, on the reverse strand, counting down.
CTGGAAATCAAAAGTAGATCTTTTCTTATGGATTGAGGACAAATATATTATTCATCTTACCTGGCTGATTTGTCCCACAGCACTAGTGATTTTCCCAAAGAAAGATTCTGCATATGACTAACGGCATTTTTTTGAGTGTTAGAAATTCCAATGTTGTCTACTCAAGGGAAGAAATTTCATGTTTCAGCAACTTAGAAACATGGGCTGTAGTTATTACAAAGAATGGAATTACAATTAGTCTTCTACGTTTTTTATAGGCATGCCTGAAAAACAGAGATGTCAATATTGCAAGTCTGAGAGGTCAGTAAGGCAGTGTCCTTTGCTGACAGACAACAGACCGTGCCTCAAAAATCCCACTTGCTGGGCTGGTGGAGATAACATTTAGTGTGAGGCAGAGCAGCTTCAGTTTTAGGGCAGGGGTGCTGCCTCTGTGGTTCTTTGGAATCCTCTTTGCCGGAAAACAACCCTGTATTATCCTCCAGAGATCAGCCAGGGCTGGTCTCCCATCTGTTCATGGATCTGCACCTGTTTTTCATTTCACCAGTGGCCACATGGCCTAAGACTGTGGGGGAATACAGAGAAGAAAATGAATGTGTCATTCAGGCACTGGGGTTGGATTCAGAAGTTCTGAGTTTAAATCCTGACTGTGTAGCATAACCTTGGTGAGTCCTTTCATTTCTGCCTGCCTTGACATCATCTGTAAAGAAGAGGAAGGAGTCATTATTATTATTCTGGGGCCTTCTCTTTACCTTTTTTAACAAGGAACTGGAGAAAACTTGTTTTTTCCTCTTTGCTTGTATTTCACCCAGCACAGAAGTCTTTACAGAAGTGGATCTCTATAAAACACTTCACTGCTGATTAGGAAAACCAAAGATGTCTCCCAGCCATTTCCTTTGCACTCTGAAAAATAGAAGGGAAGTTCCTTAGAAAAGCTGCTCAATTTCGGCCTGTGTAAATGACAATACTGCTTGGACATAGCTCCAGTAGCATAGAACTGGTGTACAGGTATTTTGAGTGTTTATCTACAATGGGTGCATGTGAATCCACTGTAGTCACTCTTTGTTGATCTGAGGCTGAATCACATTCTAGCTGCAGCCAGCTTCAGAGGCATACAGAGGCAGCATATGTATCAGTTCCCTGCCTCTCTCGTCTTGCACTGGGCATGCCATGGATTTGGTATTGTACATTTTGTAGTCCTTACACTTGTTTAGAAAACAGAGGCAAAGTTGTTGCCCGGGCTCTGCCTACTCATTTTATTTATTGCTTCATCAGCCACAGTCTGCGTGTTTACACTCCAGTACAACAGTTTGGCTGCAGCTTGTGTTGACAGCCAGTAGATAGCTTGAGGCTAAATAAAGAGGGTAACTGCTGTCAGGTTCCATGTAAGTTCTCAGCTGGGCATGGTAAAGCCATGCTAACTGGGGACATGCTGACCTTGCCAAATGCTTGAAGCTTCTGCAAGGGTGCCTTAAAGCACTCAGTGTCAGAGATCCTTGTAACTCACTCTTTGTGACTTCTCAACCCAGGCACTGCTCATAAAGAATCCTCTCACATTTTTTCTGTCCTAACTGGGGATTGAGTTGATTATAACTGTTCTCAGAGTTGTTTTTCACCTTGAGCCCCACTCAACTTCTATTGAAAGCCGCTGGAGTTTGTCATTGACTTCAATGCCATTAGGATTAGGTTTTTATCAGAAAGTTTGCTGCATGTTTGATTTCCATGTGATATATCTGGAAGCTTTCAATTATCATGCTGCCTTTGAAATGGGAAATTGACAAACTGTTATCTCTGGAAGCTTGTTGGGTTCAGATTGGTTCCATCAGATCACAAGTAAATTTGTGCCAAGCAAGGCTGCTATTGAGTTCTTTATGTTTGATCCTCAAATTAAAATTTACCTGTCTGATTGTTTTGCACTTTGGTTTTGGCTGAAATTTGCAACAACGGAAAGGGCAGGTATTTTTCATGTTCCATAGATTAGGAGTTTTGTGCCAGCTTCAGAAAACCTTGAGAGGCTTGGGATACAATGTTAACTGTGAACACTACAAATTCACAGGTGCTGTGGCCAGAAGAGACAATTATGTTCTTTATTTTGATCTTCTGCAAGCTATGAAGTATCTCCTGTAGTCTTTATAGAGGTGCATACCTCCCAATTTAACTAATACATAGTCATTAGAACTCTAGGTTGATTTAATTATCTCCAGTTATGGAAAGTTCACTGCAATCTAAGGTTACTTTTCCTCAGCATCTAAAATTTGTTCCTCGTCTCTCATCTGAACTTGTTTAACTTTTGTTTTATGTTACCGGCTGTTGCTCTGCTTTCACCTGTGCCTATTTTAGACTCTATAGCTCTATAGTATCTCCATCTTCACCCTTACGCACTGCTGTCAATCAATTTTTTAGTTTTTCTTCTTAACCATCTTCGAAGTCGGATATATATTTCAGAACTTCAGTCATTTGTAACTCTAGTATTTATTTTCAGAATTTGGATTATACCAATTTATCCAGCTTCTGGTGACCTGAATCACTTCTAAATGTTGGTGTCACATTAAATATTTCCATTGAAACTCCTGTGGTTCACACTCACTATACAGTTTTGTAAGGCCCACTTATAAAATCAGTTCTTTCACACTCAGATGTATAATTCACATTGGACTCAATGGAAATATCCATTTTAGCCAGGAATGGCAAGATCAGACCTTAAACTAGCAGGCAATGCCAATATAATGCTAGCAATGAAGATGTTAAACTTGAAAGAGCTAACTACTGCGATTTTTCCTCTATTTCATGACTCATCTTTCTTTTATGGCCTGTTTTTTAAGTTCACTCCATTAGATCATTTTTTTCATATTATGGTATAAATGAATTTGCTAAAAGGTAAACTAAATCTGGACACAATGCTATCGAGTCATAGAGTAATTGAAGTGGGAAGGGACCTTTGGAGGTCATCTTGTGTAAATCCCCACTGAGAGCAAGGTGAAGTTTGACGTTAGATCCAAGTGTACTGGTAAATACAACCGTGACTTCAGGAAAAGGTTGAATGGTACCACATTCACCTTTTAAAATTAACCATTCATAAAGGACATGACTTACGAATGTTATGACAGATTATTGCAATAGGGATATTGCTATAATATTTTGCTAGGCACCTTCTCACTGTGCATCCTTAAGATATATTTTGGAGCAAAACTATTAGTGCATCTATAATCAACATAAGCTCTTATGGAAATATAAAAATGACTTTGAAGTTTTCTGTCTCATCAATGGCCCAAGAACTAACCCTTTTGTTTAAGCACATAACGTGCAACAAGTTAACCTAAAAACTTTTCTTTATCTATATGCATCTGTTTTTTCATTCTACTTTGTCAAGACGAATATGAAGTATTAGTCTTTCCACTTTTGAAAAGATCTTAGTAAAATTAGGCATTTGACAGAAAGTGGTATCTGTAAATGTAAAGTCTTTGTAAAGTCTTTTTTTTTTTGTATATAAAATGCTGTTGTAACATTTGCTCTTCTGGTCTTATTCTTTATTTACTACAGTTTTTTGACATCTGTCCCTGTCTTTTTTCATCAAATATTTATCCGCAGCAGCTGAAAGAGCCTCATTTGTTTTAATTAAAAATAAGACCACCAAGCTGGGATCACTTCCTTAGCTCTTCCATGGTTTCCACAGACAGACAGTAGATCTTGTGAGGTTTTCCTGAGGGTGGCCCACTGACAGGCTTTCCCCCCTCCCTATATCCTTTTCTTTTGCACCATGTTTATTTTTGGATAGAGAAATGTAATCAGAGCCACATTCCGGACAAAGAAACTTTTTACAGTTAACACGCATGAGAAAAGAGGAAGATCATGTTGTGTTTCATTTGGTGTTTCATTGTAAGAAACCATTTTCTAATTTGTGGCTTCTGGAATGGAATTATCATTGCCACAGAAACATAGGAATTGTCAGAGCAATAAGGCCTCTAGTATCATGCTGATACTCACATAGGCAGCAAGTGCTTAAGGAAAAATTGTAGAAATTCAGCTGAGGAATATCCTACTGATTGAAAACATTTTTTACGCTTTTCCTCACTAGCTAATATCTGCCTCATGTCTTTTTTTTCCCCCAGTGTTGACTTAAAAAGAGGAAAAAACAAAGAAGCGACTTAAAATAACTCCTTTGTGCAAAGCTAGTATTCTAAGGTCATGGTACAAGCTGATGCCTATTGCTACTAAAACTGGGTGTGTGGGACATGTTATTTTCAGTTTTACATGTCCTAGACAAATACTTTTGGAGTGCACAGACAGACTGCTCATGACTTTCTAGAGATGGTGAGATGTCTTCTGGTCTAAGGATCCCAATTAAGTTGCGTAGCGTCACTTATCTTTCTCAGCCATCTTGATTACCTTAGTTCTTGTTAATGAGAGAGATTTTTAAATTAATCTTGTTAATTTATTTAAGATGTAGGAGATGAATAAGTAAATCCTGTTTTTTTCATACCCCTTTTTCACCTCATTCTTCATCTTACATGAAAAGTAAAAATTAAAACAAGCCTTCTCTGTGAATCACCAAATTAAAACTGTTATATCCTCACTTGGCAAAAATTACCTTCAAAAATGATCCTACTTCAATATCCCCTTGCAGTAAGTTACAGTAGAGTCATCTAATGCTTAGACACATATTTCTTACAGTTTTCTGTTAGATACAAAGTATTTATTAGCTTTAAAATGAAAAGATCTCCTTTCTTTGTAGGTGTAATCAGTTTAAGGCTTTACACTCTGGTAGTTGGAGTTTTCTAAATTCCGAAAAAAACTATCAGACCCAAAGCCTGACAGTAACTTGTGTACCTCTTAGTTTATTTTGTAGGCAAAGTAGAAAGAAATGTTGAGGTGATCTTAGATATAAAAAATTAGAGCATCTACATAAGAAAATGGGTTCAGGTGAATAAAGAATTTTTTTTTCCCCTCATAATATACATATGCAACAGGCAAACATATAGCTCATTTCAGAACTTTTATATAAAAGTTGTTGACTTACTAAGAGGTCAAAGGAGATCTTTTCCAGTTCACAGTATTATCTCCTATTATGTCTCCAGGACACAGTAATGTGGCTGCATAACACCCTCATGTAGATTAGTACTGTATTTGAGACATATGGGCAAAACTGTCACAGAATTTTAAGGGCAAAGTTTTCACAAGTAGAGGCATATATTGAGAGCACAAATTTAAATGAAAAGTTGACCCCTAAGTTGTCCTATACTGATACTTACTATTTAAGTAACTTTTACAGACCTTAATTTGCTATATTATTGTTAGAATATTGTACTATAACTTTCTAAGATCTTGATATTGGCATAAAGGAAAAGAATCAATTATGTAACTCGGAATCAGAATTTAATCCTTTCCTTGCAAGATACTGAGACAGGAGACAGCACCATTGCTTAATCAATTGAATGAGAGAAGGGCATTCAGCAACCTAGATTTTCTTTCCATCTCTGCCACTGGATTGAGGGTGACCTTCATCAAATGCTGTTTCTACTCTGTAAAACATAACTGTAAATTCTCTTCTTAAAAGCATTTTAAATGAGAAAGTACTGTAAAGTATCTTAGATTTGATGCCAATTGCTTACAACAGTAAGTGAAATCAGAGTTAAACTAATTTAAGGGAGACTTTATTAACTAGAAAGATTACAAGCTTGTCAAAAAGATATTAATTAAAGTCTGGGGACTGCTTGCCAGTGTCATTCTAAATTAATTGCTAATGGGTTACTCTTAAAAGTGGAGTGCAGCTGCAAGAACATCAGGCTCAAAGGAAACTTGATTTTGTTTATCATTAATTTTTACTTTGTTTAGCAAAGGATTTCTAAATACCAAAGAAACCTGAAACTGTTCCTGGCAAGGATATTTTTGATTACAAAAATCTTTCTGTAATCTCAATGGCAGGATTCACACACTTACTGCAACCTTCTACACTTTTCTCTCTTTCTGTAAATCTCTAAGAAAAGAAAAACCTTTAGAACTATAACTTGTATATCTTTTAAGAGGCAAAGAAGCCAGAAAGGAATCGATTGACATAAAGTTAGCAGTGGTTCGACTGACCCCCAAATCATGTGTGGTTGGTATCATGCTCTTTGAGGATAATATTACCTGTTAGAGCAATACCAAACAGGCCAGAGATTTCTCCGGATTTCAAGGCCTTCAGTTTATAGCTATACTTAAGGGCATGGGGTGGGCGTGAGGGTGGGAAGTGATTCATATCCACTTCTGTCCCTATTTACAGGCTATGTGTTCTAGCTTTTTGTATATGAGTTTTGCTGCAATGTCTCACAGAAATAAGTGCTTCAGGAGGATGTGTAGTTAAAGAAAGGCTGTACTCTGATCAAACTTAAATTGGTGCGTGTGGGGAATATTCTTTAAAGACAGTATAGTTAGACTGGTGTAAAATGTGGGAAAATAGAACCTGAAGATTGCAATCCCTGCTAGCAGGTTGAGAGGCCTTGCTGGCAAAAGGCCTGTCCTACATTACAGCTCCCTTTCTTGTCACTGATAGAGACTCCCCTGCTTCTGACTCTTAGACAAGACTGCCTTTTCAGTTTAGGCACGCCATGGGCTTTTGCAGGCACTTTCTTTTCCGTACAACAGTAGTGAGCAGGCACCCACAACAGAGGAAAAACATGTATCCCACTGAATATCTGTTAAACTATTTATTTCCTTATTTTATGCTACCCAATAGTATAACAATTTTGTACCGGTCCCTGGGTTAAATAGAAACAGATCCTTATTTTAAAGGAAGATGGAGAGTTCTGTGCTATCTCAGACAGAAATTTTTGAAATAGTGGGAATTTAGTGAAAACATTTATTTTTGATAGAGCTCAGCCACCAAAGAAGGAAGTGATAACCTGTTATCTTTTTTATTCCTACAGTTTCAATTTGAAAATATGAAAGCTATCACTACACATAATTCTGCTAATTCAGGTATGTTAAATCCTGACAAGACTCTCAGACCCAAAAAGCACAGTTCTGGCCTTGCAAAAATCAGTGACAAAAACACCAGTTGATTTTAAAAGATGACAAAATTGTACCAAAGTGTTGTGGTTTTTGTTGTTTTGTGTTTTTTTTTAATCCCAGAAAATAAGAATATGATTTACACCTTCCCATATTGATCCTTCTGTTCAGACAGTCATGACCTCCATAATACTGGGACACTTCAGCTTTTATTTTGGATGCTGTCATTTTAGCAGTGCAAACACTAAGTGATATGGGAATATGGTGCTTTGAAGTGCTGATGACTATTCCGTTAACGTCTTGGGAATATGGCTAGCACAGCTGTCTCCATATTGCTTGTGAACAGAACTCCTCTTCTGTTTGCTTCACAAAACTTGGTGACAGAGTATTAGTAATAATTTTTGAAACTGTTTAATATACTCTAAACCTATAGCTTCAGAACTCTCAGCAGAATTTACCAGACATTTCTGCTCAATATTGACATCACAAACTTCATAGCATTTTCCTTAAGAGAGATTTGAACCAGGGCCCAAAGTTTCCCTCCCTATTTGGTAATCAATTTATCATTGTGCCGTTACTTCTCTACTTGTACACATGCACATATACAGCATATAGACAGTCTCTCTTGTGGTTTTCATGTGCAGTATGAGAAATGCTGAACCAAGCAGGGAGAGCACCAGCAGCTGGAGAAATCTTTATCACAGAAACTTTTAGGAGTGAAATACTAGGTCTCCCCTGGAAGTGAGATAAGCTACAATGACAGAAGAGCTTTCTGTGTGCCATGTGTGAAGACTCTGCACTTGCTAGTGAATCTGCTATTGCACTGAGAAAAGGAGAGCCTGTAGTCCACCATGTTCTTTGAGACTAAGTAACACTGTTTAACCAAAGCAGAATGCTTTGACAACAGAGTATGTCTTGTAAATGTAAGAACGCCATCAAAATGTATCTGTGCTTACTGATTACAATGTAATTAAGTTATAAACATACACCGCAAGGTGAATGTCATGCAACCTCTGGTTGGTGTCAGGATTCCTTTAGTAACATATGGGCAAGGAAGCTTAGTGATTCACAGACCATGCTCAGAGTGACTACAGCACCCATGGCTACATGAATGTTGGCAATTGATTCTCATGGAGAAAAGTTAATAGGTTCCTTAAAATTAAAAAATGTGTTAGAAGAGAAGGGAGGCCAGAGAAAACACAGTTAGTATCCTATTCTCCTAGCATGAAAATATTTTTTGACAATTACTACAGCAACTTATACAAACTGTGAGGTTTATAGATACATTGTAACTCTGATTCATGAGAAGCCTTACTTTACTAGATGCTCCAAATTAAGATTTCCAGGCATCCCATCTAATCTTCTAATCCAATAATCCTAAAATCCAGCAATTAAAGAATGTTTTGACAAAGCAACCTGAGGCTCATTCCTCTAATTATGCTGCACAGTTTAAGCTCACTGACTTCAAATACATAGGTTTACCCATGTAAAATATGCATGCAGTGCATCTGAATTTACTAGATTAATAGACACTTCTGTAGTATGCAGCCTGTTAACAGCTTCATCCAAACTGAAACTAAATCAAGACACCTTATTGCCAAAAAAAAAACTCTAGGGGAAGTGTTCACTTAAGCACTGCTGTTTCCTTGCTGAGAATGAATGCAATTATACCTCTAACACTAAGTCATATTCGAGACCAACAATATTGAAAAAAAAATAGAATTTAATAAGCAGCTTCTAGAAATCCCTGTCAATCTCTCATGTGGGCTGGTTTTCTCTTTAAGCTCTGCCATTTTGCTGGTGTTTCCTATCAGAAGGTGCAGAGTCTGATGATTCAGAATAATAGACATTAAATGTTGTTCGAGTACTGAAGCCATGGAGAGATTGGAAACTTCAGTGATGCAAGGATTTATATTATGTGTCGGTTAATTTAAGATAATAACAAAAATACTTTTATATATTCTTCTTGTGGTAGAATTATACTTTATCAAGTATAATTAACAGTCTTTCCTGCTCCATTCCTAGACATTAAATCATTCCTTCCTTTGTTGAGCTGGTTTTCTGAGATGTACGAAAATTAACAGACATCTGACTAATCTCTGGAAAATTCCTCCATCATAAAGGACCTGGGACACTTCTCCTGAGGCAGTAGTTCAATAACTTGCCATTTGCAATCTTGCCACTGTATGCAAGATGTTTGCATTGCTGGATCCAATCTATACAACACAACTTCCCATGCTGGACTCACTGTCCAGAAAGAGGTCCCAGTGACTAAGATCTACACAGAGTTTTTCCCTTGTGCTCCACTTTGTGTCCTGATCATCAGCCTGCTTTGCTTGTCTAACTGTAATGGTTCTGTGGGAGGATCCTTAGGCCTGCAGAAGGGAACAAAGTGAAGAACAAATTAGGAATTTGACTACTAATCTCTGAAATGGCTGGCAGCTGGTACTGGTGGGTGGCTGCATTTNGCATTTCAGTCACCATAAAAAAAAAAAAAAAAGAGTAGAATGAGGAAAACATGGGGTGAAAGGCAGCTTACCAGGCCTTAAATATTACCCAGCATACTGTATTTACCTCAGCTGAAGCTGCAGCTTCATGAGGATGGAGACTGGTGAATGACTGGTTTTGGAGCAGGGCAAAAAGTTACACAGCAGGCGTGCAAGAAGCAAAAGCACTGGTCAACTTCTGGGGATGAATGCAAAAAGATTTGCCCTATTTGATAACATGTGAGAGACACCTGGAGAATTAGTGTTTGCCCCAGAAGCTGGAAGAGAAACTAAATGATATGTTGAACCTATTGTAGCAGAAACCCATAATAGAATCATAGAATCATTTAGGTTGGAAAAGACTCTTAAGATCATCGGGTCCAACAGAGCTGTCTCTTCAGAATTCTAAATTGGACTCAGGTCAAATGTGAAGCCTGCACTATCACAGTCTGATACAGTATGTGTCTCCAGTAAAGTACTAGTTTGCTAGGGAAACACATTACAATATTTTCTTTGTGAGTTCTGTTGACCTTCAACCTGGTAAGAGGATAAAATGTTAAAAAGCACAGAAATAGACAAGGGTGTTTTTTACAAGCGGTACCTTTGTAATAGCAAGACTATGTCTGTGTGACAGGAGGGCTTGGCTTGTTTGTTGTTTGTTTTGGGGATTTAGGAGGGTAATGAACAAAGCAATTACAAGAGACAAAGATACAGCTTTTTCCTTTTTCGTTGTCCCAACAATCTAGGGGAATCGAATCCACTGGCTGCCTGGAGTTCATTCCTGTAATCCCTTCATTAACTCTTTCATTCAATTTTCCACTGATGAGAACTGCAGTTTGCTTGTGTTTGTGCCACATTTTTCTTTCATTTTTATGTTGGGCAGGAATCCTTCTCTGTAGTTTTTGGTTCCTTTTAGAGGCAACAGTCTATTATCAGACTATGTCTAGCTTTTCCAATGTTGATAGCATTATTACTAAAAACACAGAGCATAGTGATATTATTCAAGTTACCATACTGAATCTTTTTCCCTAATGATCTGCCATAACTTCACTGGCTTTTATAATTTTTGTGTTGATATTTTATACATGCTTTTCACAATCCTTTAGCCAGAAGCTAAGGAGTTAATTGTTTTTTATCATATATGCATTGTACAGGCTGAGATGAAAGCCATGGCTCAGCAAAGTCTTGGCTAAACATGGTTATTAGCATCAAACACTCCTCATTCTAAAAAGGTGTTGCTATGCACCTGCTATTTTAATTCATATTAGATTATTAAAATCAAAACAGTGTCAGACTAGAAACAAAGCAGTGCTATGATCTGCTAGAAGACATCAAAAGTAGACAGATTATGAAGTCTGATATGGCTACTGGAGTAATGTCTAAATTTAGACTATTCTTTCTGTGTAAAATTTTTAGGTAATATCCTCAGCAAAGATAACTGGCACTGAAGCCAACAACACTGTTTGTTTATATCAGCAAGATCTGGATCCCTTTTATCTTGCATAAAACATGAATTACTGGCTTTTATGCAGTTGTCCAGCCCACTGTGATTCTCTGAAGAAGAGGTGTGGTGGAAGTAATTTTTGCAAGGAAAACTTGAAAGGCATTTCCCTCTCGCAAGGCACCCACCCTTGATCACTGTGCAAAATGAGCTGTGTACTAAAAAATTTCTAGATTTGGAAAGAAGATTGATCTAGCATACTGAGCTAGATGGGCTTTTGGTTTGACCTAGCACAGGTGCTTTTAACTTCTTAAGTATTCACTCTTTTCACCTTGAACAAAACCTCTTTCTCTTCTGGTTCTAGTCCTGCCAGCCAGAACTAAGGAAGCAAATTACTGTGCTGCAGTAACTACTGAAGCAATCTGCTGGGATCAAATTCCTTTATGTGAGGCACTGAAATGGATCCTTTCTGCCCGAATTCCCCCAGTGAGAACTTGGTAGAAGTTGGTATGCTTTGAATCTTCTCTCTGCCACCAGGAGAATCATGCATTTTGTTAATTATAGAGTGGGGGATACAGTTAGCCAACTGGACACTTCACACACTGATCAGGAATTATTCCAAGAAGTACAGAGTGCCTGTTAGAATTGTCTCTTACAATGCTGCTGACATCCTGCTCTGTGTCCCAGAATATGAGATAGTAATGTGTATTACCTCAGCTAGGAAAGATGAAAAAGAAAACATTGCTTATCAATAGACATGGACCAAACTGTTTCGCAGAAATCAGGTGACCTGAAACTCTGCTATAGCAATTCTAAGCCCTGGGAAAAAAGCTTGCATTAATTTTCATACTTTGAACAGCACATAAATAGAGAATTTTAGAGGTTTAAGATGAGCAAAGAAGACATTTCAAAAGTACAGAAGTATCACCCGAGCCTTGGGATCCAAGAGATGCTTAATTGCAATGAAAAAAGGAATGAAATATAAATGTCAAAGTACATACAGAAGAATACTCCATGAGTATCTGTAACTGCTTAGTGAAGGGACCAAATAGATCAATCTTCTTTCCAAGTCTAGAAATGTTTTAGTACACAGATGGTCTAGAATTCAGTGGAAACAAAACTATCACATCATAAGTCAGTTGTTTAACATACTCTGTGTTTATATAAACTATGGGTAGACATAGCATTACTGTAATATTGTGGTTGAGAAATCAGGCACTCAGGGGTCAGAAAATGCAGCACAGGTCAAACCACAATCATAATTCTCCCCTTTTCTTGCTCATGCAGGAAGATACGAGATTGGATGTTCTACTGACTTATGTCAGTGGGCCTGAGTGCACAATAGGATGTAATGGTCCTGACCAGCCTCACCTGGGGCCTCTACCCACACCCCGGCCCACGGGTCCACGGGCTTCATTTAAGCTCAGCCCTAGGCCTTCAGTCCCTGCCTGAGTTGTGTTTTAGGTGTGCCTCTGCTTGGCTGTGGACCCTGCTCATCAGATCATGGGCTGGGCTGACCCAGCTTCATCTCAGCTCTACCTGACGATACCTGAGCTGACCCTGACTTGCAGACTGCCTGCCTTGATATCGGACCTGCCTTGTCACTGCAAACTTCCCTGGTATTTGAACTTTTGCTTAACACCTACTGCCTTCCCTGCTCTCTTGCTCTGGCCCTGGCTGGTGAGGTCTCTGCCATGCTAGTTATAGTATCATGTTTGGCTCCTTTGGCAGGAGCCAGCCCTTGCTGTACTCTGACCACTTAAACTTTGTTACCATTTATATTTCTAAAGAGTGAGAGTGTGACTTTTCTATGAAGTCCTGCCTTCCCCAGCAAGACTTAAAGGCTAAGCCTGCATTCAGGCTTTGCAGTTATAGATCACTGGTTAAGAGATGAAAATCAATTATTAAAACCTTACAACTACTGAAAGTGTGATAACATAATACTAATGAATTGTCCATTAAAAAAAATTTGTTTAGGTAAAAAGTAACTTTGCAAAACCTTGAAGAATATTTATAAGTGACATCTTGTATGAGACTTCACAAAGGTGTTTTTATTGGCCTAACATTTGGCTATCTCTTTTAAAAAATTCTTTTCAGAAATTTCTAGACCTCAGTAATGAAAACTGAGATTTCTTTTAGCAAAAATAAAATTATTTTGAGGCTGTTTATAAACTTGTGTCAGAAACACAAGTGTTCCACGTCTGCTCTTAGGTTTTTTTAAGACCAACAGCTCCATGGAAAATATCAAGAAAAGGCTAGAGCATTTTCAAACTGACAAAGCATTACATGCTTCTAGTCTTAAGTGTTTTTAATGACAGTAGGTGAGACATTCTGGCATCTTAGAATTTGGTGGCTCTTGTTGATTTTGGGGGGGACTAACACCTTACCCAGTATCTAAAACAGAGAGACCATTCTGCCAACTGAAATGTTTCCAGAAACAAAAAAAAAAACAGTCAGGAGATGTCTCCTGGCAAGAATTACAATGCACAAGAGAAACCTGACAAAAGAGATACTGCTCAAAGGCATTCTCATAGACAAAATATGTGCTTACTTTGCACAGCCAAGGAAACTTCAGTTATTTAAGAGTAGGTGGGTGTGGAAATCTTAACCTGTTGTATGTTAGTGAGGCATGGCTAGAAAGCAACAATCAGTGGCTTTGGCATTGGCAGTGTGAAAGCTCAGGCCAGTACCTAAGCAGTCTCTAGTCTGTTAACTTTCATTTGCCAATTTCAAGATGAAATTGCAAAGACTTTTTCAGAGTTGGAAAAACCTGAAGTCAGAAGACATTGGGAAAAAAAAAAGCATCAGAGGGGAAAAAATGGATCTTTTGAAGTTTTATATGTAAGGAAAGACCTGGATTTGTGCCTTTAAAGCAAACCTTCCTGACATTACAAATCCAAAAAACCTCACTGTGGCCAAAAGCCACATTGCATATACTTATCTTTGAGAGGAAGGGGGAGGGAGATCAGCTCACAAGCAGGAAATGGCTTCCAGGTGTCTCCCTAATCCAGTGCACAACTCTATCACTACAATCCAGTGATTCCAGGTTTAGTAGTCCCAGCTATCTTGTTTCTTCTCGGGGATTTGGACTAGTGATGCATTATCACAGCTCTTCTGGTGACAAACCGTAACCCTGGCTCTGGAGGTGCACGAACTTCTTACAGGCTGTGGGAGATTAAAAAAGTTACAGGTACACTTTCTCAATTAAGTATGAGCATGTGGAAATAAGCAGGGTACGTATACATATGCCTACATCTGCGTATGCACTCATGCCCGTGTGCGCAGACCTTCAAATCATATCTTTCTGGAGCTGGACAACAAAATTGACTACCCTACTTCTTGGTGTGTTATGGAAGGAAGTAACTGAATGTGGCACACTCTTTCCATCCCAGCACTCTGTACAGCTGGGGAAGAGGGAGAGAAATATCTGTTGGGTTTTTTTTTTCTCCCTTCTTCCGACTCCAGAAACACTTTCTTGTTAGGTATTATGGTTTCATTGTTCAAATATGGTAGGAAGAGCTATCCAAAGCCTCGTTACAGCTTATTAGTTAAGAATATAACAAAAAAGTAACTAGCTTATATATCTGACTCAGAAAGGAAAGTTAGTTTTAAGGAGTACTGTTTAAACATTCTCTTCTGGCCTTTTCCTTGTGCAAGAGTTTGAACTCACAGTATTAAGCAGAGAGAAAAGTGCTGCTATCCATTCTACTACATTATTTACATGTGAGACCATGTCATGATGCAGTAGAAGAGTGTCCTTTCATTTGGCAATGAGCTTGCATTCTGTGTTGGCTAACTTTACTGTTTTCTGGTTAACCAGAATAAATTTATATTCAGCAGGGAATGTGACATCTTGAGGGGAGGTGAGGTGGGGATGGGGGATGACAAAGAAAACCAAAAGTAATTTTATTTTGATTGAATATATGGTGCCACAAAATAGTGAGTGTTTACTTGGCTTCAGAAGCAATGAATATTTCCATTCTCAATGCTGATGAAAGCTGCTTCATTGCTGTCCCAAGAGATACTCTTTTCACTGTGTTCTCTGGAGGGCCATTTTGAACAAAACTCTTAAGGTCTTATTCAAGTATAAAATTTTTAGTTACTATTTTCTTTTTAAAGCTGAATGAAAGTACAGCAGTTCCTTCACCTGGAAAAGGCTGTACAGAATGATAGTTTTCTCAAGATAAAGTAGCAGCTTCCCTGTGCAAAAGGATGAACAGATCAGTGAGAAGTTTAACGCTTACATGTAGATATTAAAAGAAATCTGTCTTAGCAAAAAGCAGTCTGAACTGCAGGAATTAGCACCACATTTTCACGTCAATGCAAAAGGTAAGACTGATTGTATGACACGAACCAGCACCATCCATACTCAGACTATGTCTGTAAGTTGTGGAATGGCAAATGTTACAAGCCTGTATTGTGAAACTTGTAAACAATTGTTTAATGTGACATATTAGATCACGTTATATTAGGCACGTAAGGAGTCAAGCAACCACCTTCTCTTCTGTCATTATGTTTTCTGACAGTAACAAACACCCTGATGATACAATGCTCCTACATGATGGTACACTGAGAACACCAGCATTCTATATTCAGTTGATGAGACATTTCCACAATGGAATAGGGTCATGCTTCTGTTTTTATTGTTCCACTAAAGCTTTTAATATTGTGACTTTTAATCTTTATTTCTCAGTGTGTGGGAAACCCTAAAAAGCTCAAAGCTGTAGTCCACAAATTTTATTGTCAAAACAGGAAAATTATATAACTCTGTATATCCAAAGTTTTAACTACTTTTTGCCAAACTGCTTAGCTTCTTCCCAGATCTAACTGTTTCAAAATTAAGCATACTACTCCTGCACCATATGTTCAGATGTGCCACAGGAGAAGGGAGTTGTATTTCAATTGGCTCACTGTCTTTTAATGAGGCAGGGGACTTGTGACCTCAGTGAATTGTGGCTGGTAAATGGTAGGATGTACCCACTCACGCTCACAGAAAACCTGCAAACACAAATGACTTGTGGGTAATCTGTAGCCTTTACTAGGGAAAGGCAATCTTGTGGGCAAACACTTAAGCAGAAAGCTAATGCTTAATAGTATGTGATTTTAAACTGCCAGTGCACAAGCCTGTCAACAGTTATTTCCAGGTTCTCTGATCTTCTTTATTAGTTTCCTGTCTTGCTTTCATCTTAACCGAATCACAGAAAGGTTTGATTTTCTTTTACTAACAAATATTAATTTTTTTCCTTCGACCTGTTTGCATTTCTGAAGGATCCAAGCAGGTTAAAAATGTTTGTGCTGCTGAAGGTAAAGTATCCTCTTAAACAAAAAGTTATGTAACTTATACAGAATAATATCACATGCTAGACCATTATGCTAGGATCTGATCAGATAAGTAAGCTTTGCCTTCATTAAAGGCTTTAATCTTGATTATACCCAGGGTAGCCTGTAAACAACAACTCTGGAGTTTTCCTCTACAGGATCTTTCATGCTCCGGTCTGGAATTTTTCAAATAACTAACACTATTTTTTGAGAAATCAAAAGCAAAATTTTTTCGCCTCTGTTTTTAAAAGAAACAGGGTGATGACAGAAAAACTTCCCCTTGGCTCTCAGCTGGGAGTTATAAATACCCAAAAGCTAAATCCTTGTCTGGGTTGTTTTTTTTATTTTATTTTCTTTCTCCAAGATCTCTTTTCTGGAGTGGTGTTTGAGCCTTAGATCTCTTGCTTGCATTGCTACAGAACTGATGAAAGTCTGAGATCTCAATCAAAGGCTTAACAAAACAATAATCCTCTATTGCCCTAATTCTTCTCAGAAACATCTCTCTCTGACAAGAACAGTCCTTAAGCTTTTACATCTTTTTCTGCTTAAAATTACTTTCCTAATTAGAAGGAATTGTTTCCTTCCCAAGTCTTTGTGCCTGAAGAACACTGTATTTATGGGAAAACATCTCTCAGGCTCTTTAGCTCCCCACCCTCAAATACTAAGACAGCGATAACACTCTAGATCCCTCAAAAATTCAACCTTCCTTTTTAAACAAATAGAAGAATTCACTAACATACTTCACAATCAGACCAATTCCATTTGAAGCAAAAATCAGAAATAGTGGGAATAATCATGAATCACACAGATTTCATGCTTAATGTAATCACTAACTCTCAAGCACAACATTAAAATTTAAAATTAATTCTCTTTCCCAGATATGTTTACTTTATATATTTTCATACTAATTCTGACCAAGTTTTTAGACACCGTATTTAACGGGAATTAGAATCAGAATTTGTGAATGCAGTACACGTAGAATTAGTTGAGTAGTAGACTTTGAGTAGGGAATGTAAAACAGATTTCCATACCAGAAGATTTGTCTATATTTTTTTCAACTCAACAGCTGCTCATCCTTACAGGTGATAGAGGTCCTATTTCAGGAAGATACTTATGCGGGAATAGTATCAGTAGCTTCAGGTATCTGAGTAATTCTGCACACCTAAGTTGGACACAAGCTCGGATGCCATCCTGACTAGGCTTCAATCATAATAAATTTACCTGCCAGCAAATTTTAGTGTGCTAACTGCTGACATGGACTATGCTCATGGAAGAAGTTCCTGACAAGCTGCAACAAGATTTGGGAAGGTCACAAAGAACCTATTAAAGCAGATGAATTTGAGTCCAGCTGAATACCAAATAATTCATACTGAATGAGATGACTCTCTTAACTAGTGTGGTTTGGAAGAGCATTGGAATGAAATTTATTAGTGCTTTTACAAGGAAGTATGCAATGTAAAGATATGATGATGGCCATGGCTTGTGTGACTAAGTGGTTGTTATACCACCTAGCCAGTAGGCATGACTGCAC
The DNA here is from genome assembly GCA_008711295.1 of Anarhynchus alexandrinus. Taxonomy (NCBI): domain Eukaryota; kingdom Metazoa; phylum Chordata; class Aves; order Charadriiformes; family Charadriidae; genus Anarhynchus; species Anarhynchus alexandrinus. The sequence continues at coordinate 8,347,189 of VUYV01000008.1, read as the reverse complement.
CTGATTTGACACTCTTTTGTCAGAAGTGAATAGAAACAGCTGTTCAAACAGCTGCATGTCTCTTTCTATGCCCCTGAATACCATTGTTTAAATCTGAGGAGTGGTTGAAGCTGGAGTAATGATCTCTCTTGCACTTATCAGTAACCTAGCTTAGAGAGGCCACCACTGACTCACGACGAGGTCTTAAATTAATCTCTCCTGGATATGGAAGTCTGGGAATGGACCATTTTTCCTCATTCAAATTCACATCTCAGTAAGGATACTGCAATCACAGAAAAAAGTAAGTTGAGAGTGATTAAAAACAATTTGGAGAGACTTTCATATGACAGATTTGTGAAAACTTGTGCTACTGAGCTGAGACTGTAACTAAGATCACGAGTTTATGTAAAGCAATAAGTATCACTGCAAATGTTTTTAGTGCTGTCCTACTGAATAAGAATACAGCATACAATAAAAAAGATCAGATAATAAAATAGGGTTTAACAAAATATCTCTTTCCCTCATCTAGGTAACTAAATGCAACAGGATATTAATTAATCTAATGAGATTAAAAATATGACTAAATAGTTAAATGAATGACAATACCTTCTCATTATATTCATTAGGCCTAATTTTCTTTTCCAGAAAAATAATTGATTATTAGTTAGGAATAGAAAGAAAGTTTCTGCATACTTCAGGCATATACCATCTTTTTAATTTAAAGAGACAAATGTTCTGGGAAATAATCTTTTTATTCTGAGGGTACTCTCCTACTTTTAACAGTGAATTACTCCTCTGAAAATCCTTGAATTCAAATCCTAGAATTCAAAGTTTTTTGGTTTTATGGCAGATTCCACTTACACCCTTCTTTTGACATCAGAAAATGAACATAGAACAGATTGGTTTTGTTTGCATTGTTATTGGTCACAGTTCTATGAGGGAGTTGTATTTCTGACTAAAGTTTGATATATATAATTTATGATGAACATAGGTGTCTATGCTCTAACAAGATCTTTTAAATGAAGGGTCACTCTAATAGCCTGTATACTTTCACAGGTATGCAGTTAGAATATAAGAGAAAGTAGGGGAAGGATTTGTCTTTCCCATAGTCTGAGTTTGCTAAGGGCCAGAAGCTAGCAGATTGAGAAATGAAACTTGTGCATCTGGACAGGCAATAGGATCAGAACAGAGAAGTGCTGAACTGACTTGAAAACTAAAAAAATCTGTGAAACAGACCTGATCTTTTGAAGAGCCGGTGCAAACCAGCAGAAAGGACAGAGCAGAGGGGCCATGCTGAAAACTCCAAGTGCAAACTGACTGCATCATCAGCAGTCATGGCAATGGGAAAACTCTCTGGATTGACAACAAATAAGCCGATCGGGCAAAATAAACTCAGCTGCTTCACAGGTCCACATGCAAACTTGGAGGAAGCTGAAATGCACAGCAGAGCCAGCTGGCTGTTCCTGAGGGCGGGCCCACTGCCAGGCAGCTGTGACAGGGGGAGCCAGACTCAGTAGCCACCCCTTGATGACCTGGGCTACCCTGGGATTGACTGATAATCTTCATGGGGAAGGGAGAATTTGAATACACTTTGTGCAAATAGTCATAGATTTTGTTAATGATTATTTAAAGGTATCTATATAGTCAGTGTCCCCCAGTCTGATGTTTGTATTCCAAAATAATCAAGAGCAGAACCCCTCAGTAAGAGCACAAGAAAAGGTTTAATTCATTTTTCCCCCAGAGGGAAATTGGAAATGAAACTCTAAGTAAGAGCTTTGAGATATGGTTATCTTGCCAAAAAGAATTGTAGATATTCAGACTGGTCCTCTTTGCTGCCAATTTAGAAATTCAGGGTTTGAGCCTCTGCTCTGATTTTTTTTTTTTTTTTTAATTTTCTAATGTGATTGATTGTTTATTTTCTAAACATTGAATGCCTCCATTAACTCCCTAGCTTCACATATGGAAAAGTGCATGCCTGGATGTGGCTGGTCATACTTTAAAGACGTGTTTCAAAGACAGACTAACATTCTGATCACAAAAGAAGGGTGTCGAAGCCACTGCATGAGCACAGGTCAGCACATTTGCAAAATGAGATATTTGTCTTTCTTCAAAGATTAGGGGTATGTCTTCAGTGAAGTGTTAGAAGACCCATAAGTGCAAACACTGCCAGCTGCCCCTGCTATTGTAACAAAACTAAACAAATATTTTCATTGTACTCTGAAAAAGAAACATCACTGGCCCCCCTACCACTCTCATGTTTTATTATGGGGTGTTAAAAAACAAGCAAGCCCAAAATATATATTAGGATGCCACCTCTCCTCATGTTCCTGGATTTCAGAAAGGAAAAGATTAGTGTTTCCATATATTGTTTTTTCACTCTAGTAGAAAGAATGAAAATAATTTTCAGTTTCTGGAGTGTCTGCACCTGGGGCCTAAATGAAGGGAAGTAGGTAAATATTTCCAAGTAATTAATGTAATGGCTCAGAGGGGCCACAGAAGGAAAGGGGAGTTTCTCCAGTTTAAATGTTTGCATTCATGCTTTGCCTAAAGCAAAACAAGCTATCTGTCTTCTGGTTTGCATTTTCCCAATGAGAGCTTCCATTTGTCTTATTGTCATTCCAACATGTGCATCATTTACAGCTTTCACTGCTTGAAATATGCAAGTACTGTACAATGCAAGACATTTTTTTTCCCTGAGCTTTTAAGATTTTCTAGAATTGTAGAGTGTGTTTTAAAAAGTGAACCACTAAAGGCAGATTCAATTTACAACGTGTTGGGTAATTTTTGTAAGTGGGTACAGGTTAGAGGCTTTGGAACTGTGATGCTTTGCTGCGTAGTGGAATCTCCAACCCAGCGTGACGTGCATCACCTCTTTCCACGCTTGGGGAGAAGATGGCCCACCACTAAAATGACCAAAGTTGATACGTTGCACCCAGATTGGCCATTATTAAAGACCGAAGAAAGGATGATGGGTCTTGAGTTCCATCTGTTTCTGACATTCTGGTCCTTTAATGTGAGCTGTAGAGATGTGAAAATCTCCAAAATACATTTCTGAACTCTCTCCTAGAGTTAGAAAATTATGCCAACCTTTTCTTACAAATCAGGGGAGGAAAAATATCTGTTTTATCTCATAGCTTAGTGAATAGAGGATTAGTGATCAGAGGAAGTCTGTGTTCAAGTCTTGACTCTTACTAAGGGTATTAGGTTTGCATTTCTAACTTCCCATTTTAAGAACCTCAGTATTTGGATGAGATACTTCTAGTTTCTCTTATGGAAGTGAAAACACTGCCCACCAGAAATACTGTGATAAAGAATTAATGACTATTGATTTTAATAGTTAGTGTACTCATCAAGGTTGGGGGAGGCCTAGGTTACTACTGCATACTAAATCCTGAGGAAGGAAACCCCTATGAGACAAACTCCTCTTCTTTGGCTTGTCATTGTGTTCAGAAATTTCAGATGTCATTGCATCAGAAATATTTCCCACCATCAGACCTCAGGCAGTATAATTTCTTCTGTCGAAGAGATTTGTCTGATGTGTGGGGACACTTAATTTTGCCAGCTCTCACAAAGGCAAAATTTCATTTGACTATTCACATGACAAGCCTGCAGTCACAGTCCAAGGTAACATAAAGTCCCCTTTGTATGATATAGTGTACAAACATGTTAAGCGGCATGCCCTAACCTGCAAGGTGATAGCATGATGAGTTTGATGCGGAAACTGGAGATTGGAGCAGGCCAAGTTCATCTCATTAGAAGCCAGCAAACATCTGCTAAGCTTGGTCTATGCTTAAAAGGTTTCCTAATGTAGTGATCTTGGCAAAGTCTCCCTAGAATAGGTGCTGCTGAATTTAGCCAGAAAAGCTCAGAGGGCTTCCCCAGGCAAAACAAACTTCAGTGACTTCTATGCTCTAAACTGGGACTACAGTAGAGCTGTTAGAATAGTGCAGTGAAGAGTCACAGCCTTTGTGACACTGATATATAATAAATATCTTCTGTAGACCTGGTCTGAAATAGGGCTAATTTTATATGATGTCTGGATCTCAAATGAGTGACTGCTGGTGAAAGTCTTATTATCGGAGTTCGTGTCTAAGAGTACCTTCTCAGGATAAGTATACAAATCCAGTGTAAGAAGCAGAGTAATTGTTGTTAGGAAAAGTTTAGATTGGGAAAACTGTGCTTCTGCAGCATGTTTCACCTCCTCCCAGCATAACAACCTATTCAAGAGAAAATGTAACTTTGCTGTTGTAAGTGTATGCTATGGTATAGGCTTTTTTTGACGCAGTCATGTCAGTCAAAGATCACACCTCATCACATCCAGGACTGACAGAGCAGTGCTGGCAGAAGCCTGTAGCCTAGTTGTGGTCTCACAGGAAAGGTCCCGACCTCAGAAATGTTAACTCTCCTCACACTGCTCTAAAATGGGCTTATTGCAGTTCTGACTATTAAAATAAAATTCTTATCTTTCTGAGGTTTATAGACTCTACCCTCTCTGGAAAGGGGTAACACTTCTCAAGCATACAGAATAAACTCAATCATTTCTTGGCTGTACTGAGGGGAACAAATTATTTTATATTAAAAAATACATATATATTGTATGGTTGAGGGAAAAACATAGCAGGACAAAGTTTGATTTAGCCTATTGTATCTAGGATTTTTCCTGCTACTAATTCAGTTAGAGAAGTATAAAAAAACAGATAGCTTGGGAATATGGCGGAACAATCAACCAAACTACAGACAAACCAAAGTAAAATAAAGTTAAAACCTTCCCAGAAGAATTCCAGATAGCACAATGTGGGAGCATCAACTTTATGTAACTAAAGAATTTTTGTGAATATTTAAATGACTTATTTGTAACAATAAGCTCTTATCCAACTCTGAATGACCTTGCAACTAAAAATACACTCTATTTAGTATTTCTTTCAACTTGTTTTAGACAGCATCAATAGTTTTCTCAGAAGATACTATCACTGTTTGGCAGAAACATACTTGCAAATATAAACTAGATCCAAAAAGTTTCCAGGGATGTATTTGGATACAAATGTGGATAGTGATTCTTGCCCACATCCAAAATAAAACACACTAGCTGTACAACAACTTTCTTTGCTAAATATAAGCATTCTAACATTGATAAGCTTTACAGAAAGAGAAACTGATAGCCATGTATTACTACCATCACCAGTATTTTAAGAGCACCCTCTACAGTCACAAAATACTATCTAACCAGGAAAAGCTCTTCTACCTAAAGAAAACAGTATTAACTAAAAACTGGAGCATCAGTTTAGTTTATCAGTACAGTGGCAAATCTATATGAACATATCTCTGTGAGTGCTTTAAGCCCCAGTAAAGATGAGCAGGTTTCGTGCGAGCGAGTGTCAAAGACAGATCCTATTTCACCACTGAAGCCTCCATATTTGAGGATTTAAATTACCTTAATTCTTCTGGACTGACTCATAATTAGGCTGTAAACTTCTCTTAAGAGAGAGAAGTTGTGGGATCTGAAATGGAAACCCAGGACAGGACAGCGTTTGTTCTTTTCAAAAGAAAGCAAGGAATAAACCATGGTATAGGCCAGGATGAACTAGTTTCCCTGAGTTGGTTTCATTTGTTTGTTTATTCTTGGGTTTAGTTCTCAGAATACTTTTTGTAAGAGTTGTGCAAAATAAGTACTTGCTTCAAAGTAGAACTGAAAAATTTTAAAAAAATTAATTCTCCATGAAATGCTTATTATATGCATGTATAGCCTACTGTGTAAATGCTTATGTTGTGCTTCATTTTTGGGTTTTGGTTAGCAGTTCCCATAGAGCACACGACAATTCCTTCCCAGAGCTTCAATGTGAGGAGAGACAGACTAGTGTGACTCTGAGATCTTCATGCACTACTTCTTTTCAGCAACTTCTCAGTTTCATGCAGACCCTTCTACTGGCTCCTGACAGAGTGAATCTGACACTATGGTAGTATAATTTGTTGTTATTGCAATGTAACTCTTTTTTTATAGGTTAAAATTCTTTCCTCTGTTGCTCATTTATTTTTTAAAATATATACTGGATATATTTTTTCAGTTAGAAGAGAGTTGACTTTATCCTGCTATGGTTTCCACCCTTTCAAATGAGTAAAAAAAAGTTGCATGTCTGTTTGCTACCCTTTTTTTTTTTTTCCCCTTGAAAAGGAAAAAGCAAAGCATTTCCAGATCACTCATTCATTTTCCCTCCCTTTTCCCTGCTTCGGTCTCCAAGTGGTATGTTCAGCCTTAAATATTTTTCCATGTTTAATTTTGAATAACTGTTTATGTCATATTGAAATGAATAGGACTGAAGAAGGCATTTTAAGTTAAGCACATGCTTAAGCAGTTTTCTGCATTAGTCCTGACAAAACAAACCTATAAAGACTGGAAATTCCAATCCTCTAAAACTATCTTTCTAAACCTGTCTTTCTGGGTCTTTCCTAGATTTGCAAAGATACAGATATTTTCTTAAGTCTTCAGTGCATCAGTAGTTAAGATACTGCAGGTGAATCGGGAGTCATGCTTTACCTTTAAAGCCGAAGGATCAATATCTTTGTAAGTCAGTCCTTAAAGTTTCTTATATGGGACACTACTTAAACGTTTATATCTCTTCTAAAATATTGCTTCGCAAAACTATTTAAATTATATTGCCTCACCTGACTACGAAAAGTGGCCAAAGATAAAAACAAACTTAAGAAAATTAAAGATAATCCTTTTTTCCTGGTCTTTGTCAAAGAAACAGAATGGTTAAAATGATTGTAGCCATCAGGTGGTGCTATTGCACAACATCATGAAAGTATACTGGCCAACATACCAAAATTAAGTTAGGAGAAAGGGTTTGTATCAGATACTGCTTTAGACTTCCATAGGCTTAGGAAAAGTTTCCTTACTGTTGTCCAAAAGTAGCAAAAAAACCCCAAACCAACCAATAATTAAGATATCCGTTAATTTTTATGTGGGATAGTGATGATTTTATCTCTGTTCCAAAAGTTACCTGGGTCTAAACCCAAAAATATATTTAACATTTCATCTCTCTATTGAAATAATTTTATTTCAGTGGGATTTAAAAGCCTAAATTCTTTACTGGATGTTGACCTTAGTTGTTATCAAAGACACATATATTTTTAAGAAAATTGAATATAAGATGCAATGTCTGCAAATCCTCATGTGACTAAAAGGATTAATTAATCGATATGTTAAACGAAATAAAACTTTGTCCTGTTATATTTTTATCAACAGTACATTTTAAAATATGAAAATATTAATTTTGTTCTTATATGCTGTCTTCCTTGGTACGCTAGATATGTTTTAAAATGCCTGCATACCCTAAGCCAAGATAATATTTGATATACATTGTAAACAAAAGAAAGCTACTTAAAGGTAAAACAAGATATGAAATTAATATTTCTAAGGGAGACAGAATATATTCTGTCTCTAGGATGTAACCTTTGGATACCAAACTTAAGAATTTAGACCTTAATTTTGCAAATATTTATGTGCTAGGTTAAACTTTAAATACATAAAAAATGCTTACATTTGCTTAACAATACACATATGAATGTTATTTCAGGATGAGAGACAAAATTGTTAAATTACTCAGTCTCTGCCTTATCTTGCCAAAATGTATGGTTTTGGTTTCAGCATAGCACATTCTGTATTCTTTTTTTCGTGATTAAATCTTTTGTCTACTTACATTGTAAAGCATTTTGTGGTATGGATCTATATCTGCATGGAGCTCTACAATGCTTAGTAAAATGTCCTAATACTGAGGCCATTATTAGAAAATAGATAAGAGCAATAGTTCTTAAGAGCTACATGGATAAAGAGCATAGGAACCATTTAATTTGCTACATTACTATTTCTGTGATAAATTAATCAACATTTACATTCACAATGACTAAAACAATGTGCCCTTTAAGCTTTCTCCAAGTAAATATATCAACAATGCCAACAAATTACTAACTTTACATATTTGTGGAAAACAGAGACTCAGTCTATGCTACTCTGAAAGAAAGTTTGTTCCTGCATCGTGGGCAACACCGAATCCTAGCAGGCTGGCCTTGACCAAGAGGAGCTACACAGACCATAGCAGAGCAGATAACAGTTACAATGGTTTCTGGAACTTTAATGTAGATGTACTTGGTAGTACCTAGGATTTCTGCAGGCTCTTCTTGGAAAAACTTCTTTTGTCATTGCTAAGATTATTTGAGTAAGGCTAGTGGGAGCAAGAGTGTCGTTAAGGTGAAGGAAGAAATCTGGATACAGCCAAAAGTTGTCCAAGGAGGTCAGAAAGTCTCGTGGTGACTAGATATAGAACAGTGTCCATAATATTCAACTAAAATTCATACCGGTACTAATTATTCACTTAACTGCTAAACTATGTATTATTTGTTAACTGAATATTGAAACTATCATAGTATGTGTGATCAAACTTTGTGTTGTGTGTGTTTTCCCCTCAACAGCTTTTTAAAGTCAATAGTATCTTCTCTTCATCTCACCTTGCACCTTTGAATATTGTATCTCACTCTTGATTTCTATGTACATAAGTAAGATTAATAGTTGTACAGTCTTATATTCATAGAAAGAGTATTTGTAAACTTGAGCTAACTAAAATGAAATTAAACTCTATAGAAGACAAGTTACACTTTAAATCTTCCCATCCTAAATTTTTCCTTACCATGAATTAGCTAACATGAAGTAAAAACAGGTATTTTCCCCTGTTGAAGACATCTGAAAATATTAATCTCTTGTTCTACAATTTCATCTGTCATTTTATACATTTGATTTACCACATCTTATTCTCCTGCAATGTTCTTGAATAGCTACCCTAATGGCTGGGATTATGCAGGCTTTTTTAGAATGCTGTTACACACCCCTCCACATTGCGCACCTGGGTTAGAGAGAGACGGAACCCAGTGCTCTGGGTTGTATCAGCAGTACCCTGTGCCTTTGACAGCTGTATATGGGAGAACAGAGAAATGGGACAATAAGAAATGACAAATGTAAAAGACAGGGGCTACCCCCAAAAAGAAAAAGGGGGGAGAAAGAGAAAAGAGAAAAAAAAGAAATAAAGACCTCTGCAAGAAGAGGGGAAAATAATAAGAAAGGTGGAAAATGAAGGGCTTTCCTTTCTGATTAGCTGTCTTGTGTGGAAAAAACAGAGGTCATACATTAAAAAGCATCTGGTAAGAGTGTAAAATTTACACCACAGTAAATGTAATATTTAAAATAGAACTGTTCCTTGGTGTTCTATGATAGCCAAAGTGGCCTGATTTTAATAAAAGGGTACTTACTTTCTCATGCTCATATAACTCAAAAGTGGTTTGTTCAGTTTGTTAAAATGGTTGAGATACAGATATAATTTTAGAATCAAATCTGTAAACATTCTGCTTAAGATAAAATGTTTTAAGAAAACAAGTCAGTGAAAATGTCTAAAATGTCTATTCAATACCTTACTGAATACAGTAATAACAGATAATTTTGTTATTTCTTAAGCAAGACATCTAGTCTTTTATAATACTTTGAGAAAATTTGTAATATATATTGTAAAAGAAAAGTCAGAAACAATGTTTCAAAGTAATTATATACTGCGAGAAAGACTTTTTTTTTCCTTTCCACTGTGATAATTGGATCAGATCCTTTCCTGCAAGGAAATCAGGGGACTATAATAAAGTGTCAAAATTCAGTTCAATGTGTAGTTGAAAAGAAAGAGATAGAGATGTGTCTTGCTAGGAGCCAAGCATAGCACTAATAAACCAAGCTTTCGATACAGTCTGACTCAATGCAAAAGGAGAGCTGAATTTAGGGAGTGTTATTCAGTACCCGAGGTGTGCTGGAGTAGCTAGCAGCTGGAATTAATCCACAGCACAAGCTGCTAGGGCATTACTGTTTGTTTTTGCTTTAGCTGCATACTCCATTTTGTATTGTATTTCACAACTGCCTTGTAATACCCTGCCTGGACAGAGAAACATTAATCAGTGTCGAGCCAGTTTTGTAAACAAGGACCAAAGCCTTCATTTGAAGGAGAGGAAGAGAAAAGTTAGGCGCGTGAGGGGTGGGAAAGGAAATGGTAGCCTACACTGAGATGATATTTTGTGTATGACCTAACTCTGTCTTCAGTGCAATTTTAGCTTATTGCTGTGTTTGTATGCATTCCTTAAAAAAAATTCTTACCTCACTGGACAACTTTGTATTTTTGCAGTATTCCAGCTGGACTATGGGTCTTAGTGAACAAAGTCTTAATGTTTGTAGCATTATTACACCAAGTACTTCTAAAAGTCATGTTTGGAATATGCCCAAGATCTGTAAGAAACTGTTTGAAAAAATGTTTGATTTAAACTACAGTTTTCATGAAAATTTAAAGGCTCAAATTAAACTTTCCTCAAAGGCTCATAAAATGTGGGGTAGAGCTTTGAGTCAAAATCCAGTCAAAGCTCTCCTTTTCAGTCTGGGATGCTTGTAGCCAATACAATATTTTTAGCAATTATGCTGGTCCCACCTTTTTCTCTCTTAGGTTTTATTTTTTTTTCTTCTTTAATACAAAAAATAAAATAAAGAAAAAAAAGGAAAAAATGCCTTGGCCTAATTATCATATGAAACAATTTTTCTGAAACTCAATACAGAACAAGAGAACAGTTTTCTAAGTCATTTAATGCTGAGCATGCCAGATATCAATTGAATTGTCTCCTGAGATGTTACCTGATAGGTAATACATCATGAAAAAACGTCATTATAGACTATATAATAACGACTAGTAGTCTGGTTGTTTTAGCAAGAAATGAATCGTTCACGTGTTTTTTCTGTTTTGCTTCTAAATGCAATGGAAATGTATTATTGTATAACATCATTGATTAACACCTGTTTTAATTAACCTCTAACAATAATCTGAAAATTATGGGTATACACACCTCTTTAATGAAGCGTTTTGTTTTCTATTAAGTTCAATTCTTTCACACGTTACAAAACTATAGTACGAGGCTGAACAAACTGTCAGCATATTTCTTCACACTTTAATTGTAATAAAATACAACCATATATAAGTGTGTCTGTGAGTTCAACTGAAAACTTTGCCACATAGCTCATGCAACTCTCAGGAAAAAAAAAAATTAGTTTAATTACTTTGTTTCTTTTCCAATCCTTGTTTCTCAGTTTTACCAGTTAGAGGGGGTGGGGGGTAAACCCCATGTGCTTTCTGAAAACTACAGTGGAAGGAACTAAGCAAACTATATAAATCTTTTAGTTAAACAGCTCCAAGATTAATCATGGCCTCTGGTTATGTGAAAAAATGTGTATGAAAAGCAAATGTTAAATGGCAAAATATGTAAAAGATCAAGATGGCAACACAAGTTCAAGCTGTTCTGTCTTATGAGTGTTCTTCTGACAAGTTAACTTAATACCAAGAGCAGAAAAATCCATACATCTATGACTTTCCTCGCAACAACCATTTTGAGGGAGAATGAATTGAGTACATTAGGTAAAGGTGCATTTTTCCACAACAGAAGACTTTATAGCCCCCGTCACACCTGATCCTTCCATCCTCTCAGCAAAGGAAAACACGGTTAGATGCCTGAAAACACCTCGCTAGCTGGCTCTATAGAACTGTTTATAATTTGTCCGATTCCCACAGTTTACAATTGTTTCTACTAATTAACCATTGGTATAGTATTTTATCACAAGCTACTCCTTTCAATCACTACTTCTGTCTCCTTGTTTTGCTTTTGACTGTTTCTTGCAGCTGTCAATAGATCCTTATGGAATACTGACTTGGAATACTACAGAAATGCATGCTTTTTAGAATTCTTGGAATGCGCTTAATTTTCCAATGTATCGTAGATTCATGTGAATGTTAACTTCCCCCCGCAAACCTAAAACTAGATAAGGTGCCCCAGAAGTGTCAATATTGATGATGTATTGGGAACAGTTACTTTTGTGGTTGAACCTCTTCTGTTTATGGATCCTAACTAAGACAGGGGCATTCTCTACAGAAAATAAATATAATTATACAATTCCATACAACAGTCTACTAACTAGGCTTGTTTTGAAAGACGTGTTACAGGTAGCAGAGCAGCTCTCACAGGAATTTGAGGAGCCGTGACCTCCAGCGCAGCTGGATTTGAAAATGTGTGCCTATCCATAGTCCTCCTGTGGAACAACTCTGTAAGTGGCTTTCATGGCTTATATACTGATTTTTTTCCTTCTTGTGTTCACTGCCCTGCATTTCTCTGTTCTAGACATGGACCGACCATATTTTGTTGTGGGTTTTTTTTTCCCGGTATATTCACTATAACCCTTTTTCTGACAATGCTGCTTGGTTTAGGTAGTTCAGCTCTTGAGAACAAATTTCTGAGGGTGGAAGAAATTAACTGAGGCACGATTCTTGTGAGACACTTATAATCACTGTATTTTTCTGTACGACACTTGTAAAGCTCAATTCCTTAGCGCCTACCTTTCCTTCGCACATGGGTAAGGGGGGAGAGACATGCTGCAGTACGGCAGCCCTTCAGTTCTCACTATATATGTAGAATATTCTGGAAATCTGCAAACACCTCGTTGTGATACTTCCAGTCTAGCCGAAGACATTGTGAAAATGGCCCAAAACCGCCGAGGACAGCCCAGAGATGCCCGTACGGCAGTTCTCCGGGCAGGACGGGCACACTGCTCTGCGTGCGGCAGACTGCGGGCCGCGGCCCGGCTCCTCGCTCCTTCCCTCTTACCTCCACCACACGCTCCAAACCGCGCCTGCCCTGCCCTGCCTCGTCCTTCTGCTGCCTCAGCTCTTCCCCGCCGCGGCGGGAGCCTCGCCAGCCGCCTCCGCACGCCGACGGGCCGCGCTCAAGAGGGAAAACACACCCGGCTGTCGAGCGGCCTCGAGCTGACAGTACCTGGGCCCGGGGCCGGGCTTCTCCTTCAGAGGATTGTTCTAACCACCCCCCTTTCGTCTTGGCAGGCTGCACAAAGGAGGAGCTGGGTGTTTTTTCCCCTCTGTTTGCGGTTTAGAGGTGTCTGTCGCGGGAGTGTGTGTGGGGGGCTTCAGCCTGAGGGAACAGCGCGCGCCGCGCTCCCCCTCAGGGACCCCAACGGCCGCGGGCGGGAAAGCGCCCCTCGCTCACCTGAGGGAGCGCCCCCCGCCTGGCTCCTCCCCGGCAGGGCTCGGCCCCGGCACCCCCTCCCCCGCTGGAGGGGGCGGGCAGTCCGCGCTAAGCTCCGGCGGCGAGCGGCGAGAGCGGCACGGAGGTGAGGGGGATCTCCCTCAGAGGGCGAGGCGGCTCGGGACGGGTGAGGAGAGCGGCGGCAGCCGGTTGCGACGGGAGGTCTGGGAGTCGAGAGGGGGGCGCGGCGTCGCTTACTTCTCCCCGCTGAGATGGCCGGGGCCGGGCGGGCGCAGGGCTGTAGGCGCGACCTGACCGAAGCGCGGTGGGCACCAGGGGACGTCGCCCTTTGGTGCTGCAAGGGCTGCCGCGGCTGTGGAGGTGGCTCCCCTCGCTGAGGCGCCCTGGGTCGCCGGCTTTCTTCTTCCATCTCGCTACGCTTAAAGACGCTTCTTTCCAAAGGCCAAGGACGCTGAGTCCTCCCGGGCGTGAGGAGAGAACAACGCGTCTGTCCCTGCACGGCCAGCTGGTGAGGCGCGGGAGGGCTGGCGGAGCGCTGGCCGTGGCGGGGCAGGCCTTCCCCCGAGCGCTCCTCGGGGCTGTGCTGGCGAGCGGCGGCTGTGCCGCCCCCGGGGCGGGCGCGCTGAACAGGGGAAGAGGGGAGCGCTGCCAGCGGGCCGCGGAGGGGAGAGGGAGTTGCCGGGAAAACAGGCTCCGGTAGGACCTGAATATTTCTTAAGTTTTCCCGCGCGGCTGTGAAGAGCGGGGGCTCCTTTCCCCGAGTGCGTGTGGCGGCCGCGGCTGCCCCGCAGCGGGGCTTTGGTTTCAGGTGAGCTCGAACTGTCGCGGCCGGGCGGGGCCGCTGAGGGCCGGGCGCCCCCCGGGGTCGGGAGCCCTGGGCGGGCCAGCGGGGAGCCCCCCCGAGTCGCCGAGACCGCGGTGTGTCGGGGGCGCCGCCGGCCCCCAGGCATTCCTCCGGGGATTCCTGGCATTCCTGAGCTGAGGGCACTCTGACTTCTTCATCTCCCTTTTATTCCACGAATTAGCGAAAGGGTGTGTCCGCATTGTGTGTGTTCTTTTTCATGGGAAAAGCTTAGGATGGCAGTTCAGCCATTTATTCTTCTTCCCAATTAACTTTGCATCTGATATAATTTATATCCCTCCCGTATGATGACAACTTTATGGGGAGATCAGTGCTGCCATAAAACTTTTGTGGTGAGTTTGGATTAGCATCTGCATTTGACAGAAGAATAGTTGTTACAGCTTTTATCTTTCTCCTGTTTTTCTCTTTGGCATATAAGTACTTCAAAAAAATCACTGCAATGTAGCGTGAATAATTATCAAAGTAGAAACAGTGGAAACCTGTCCTTGAAAATTGTTTTATCTATCTGAACATCTACACTGTGTTTAGCTTGTGCGCATTCATATAAAATGAATCCTGTAGATGAATCAGAAACCCCCTAGGACATAATGATTTGTGGTATACACAATATGAATTTGATAAATTCAGTGTCTGATGCTTATTCTGACAGCTAACTGTCACATGTCTCATAGTTAAGGATCTCTTGATAGAGCTGGTTCTAACAGAACTTTAAAACTTTTATAAAAATATAATTAAAATGGCAAAACCAAACTGCTGATTAATTTTTAAAGGTGCTTTGTAACAACTTGTTTGACTAGCAATTATAACTTCTAGAAAAATCATTGTCATTGAATTGTGTCATTTTTTCCTCATGTTAGACCCAGAATAAATTTGCTTGTGCTCGCAGTGTGTACTAAGCCAGATGTGGTTACTGTTGATTAATATAAAAATATACCAAGTTGCTATAAACTTTTTTTTTTTTAATAATTAGAGTGTTAGTTTGAACTGGGGTCTTTTCTTTTGGGAAAAGATTATAAATAGAAATGAAAACTTTTCATGCAGTATTGGAATGTACCATTAGTGTAGTAAGCAGCGTGTTTTACAAAGGAGATGAAGTTTGTCATGCTGTGAAAGGCAATTATACTGCTTTTTATTGTATGTTATTATTTTTCAGACATAGCTATACTTTTTAAACAGAAAACTGTAAAATTAGAAAGCAGTATTTCTAATTTTTATTACATTTTTCTTAGGGTATTAAGATAACCTTTCACATAAGAGAAGATAATTGTTATTAATAGATTTTTTCAGTTTAATCAGATATATTGTTAAAAAAACTGATGTGAGCTAAACAAAAAAAATGCAGTGCTTTAAATGAAGTATCTTGTAAAGGGACTGATATTTTTACATGTATGTATTTATATTTTAAAGGTGTTTTTGAAAGGTATTAATCATTGGAAAAGAATTCCTAGTTGGTTTACATACACCTTGAGTTGCAACTGATGTTAACTGACTGTTTCTAAATCCCACTTCAGTGCAAATACACACTAGAAAGGATTATTTTAGCAAATATCAGTAATGTTATGACAGTAATGAAAAGGGAGGGCTTAACATTGCTAACCTCTTTGATTACAGAATTTGTGGTGATATTCCAAAGAGCCTATCTTCTCTGTGGGTGTATGACACAACTGTTTTTATTCTCAGTATCTGACTTAGTTGTGTTTTGCTTGTAAATCTAATAAATGGGATGACTGCTTAGGCTGCCTGAATTGCTTCCAAGCAAACCAGCTTATTTTAATTTCTGTTAATTGCATTATTAGATCACACTGTCACTAATAAAATGTCTGAGAATGCACTTAGGTTCCCCTGACAGAGTATGTATGGGGGCTGTGGAATTTAATTCACTGCAAAAATGGTCTGTAGTGTATCCTGTGTACGGAATTTTACCTCAATAAAAGGATGACAAAGCTGAAATAAAAAAAATTGGTATTCTGTTCCTTCTTCTGGTTTACCTTGTGTAATAGGAAGTTGATCTTTCTGGGAGTATTAGTGAAACTGGTTTGTCTAGGCTCTGCAATGTCATCTGAAACGTGTAGGTGAAGTGGCATGACCTCAAACTTGAATTTTTAAATCTTTTGTCATGGAGCAATGCAAGATGAACATATGTGCAAGGAGTTTATTCAGCCTGGACCGTAGTGGGCAGGTTATTATTTGAAAATAGCTACTTAAATATTTTGAGGTCAAATAATTCTGCTGATGTCAGAAATTAAACAAAAGTAGACCAGCACAGTTTCATTCTGCAGCCTGCTGTTTTACCCTTTCTGCTTTTTGAAGTCATAGTGATGGTGACGATGTCATTATTATCTGGCCTTTTTTACTATGTTGATAACCTGAAAATGTGTGTATTAATATCAAGTATGAGCCTGATTATGCAAAACAACGTTCAGCATATGGCAGTGTCTACCTGTGTTGATAAAGGGAAACTAGCAAGAATCAGGTCAAGATCACTGATGCTGAGAAATGGCAATGAATGCTAAAATAATGGCCATTTTCCCCACTTTTGTGGAACTCTGAACAGCAGCAGAAATGATGGAGCTACTTACTGCCCATGTATTCAGATAAAGCAGGCTTAAGAAATCTTTCTTCTGTCTGCCCCACTTCTTCCTTTTTTTGGGGTAGGAGGAGGTTATCTTCTACCTGATCAAAGAGCTGGGCTTTACAAAGAACTGCGTCTTTACAATATAGAGATTAACAACTGTGTCTTGAATGGTCAGGATAAGGTGAAGATGTTAGAATTTCTCCAGTTTTGTTGCTAGGTCTCAACAAACTGCATACTTTGGAAGATGGTACTGACTTTATGCATCCCCAACTTAGGTTTGGCAGTTTACAGGGTTTTTTAAAACGTCTTGAATGCTGTGTGGGTAGGATGTGCAACCCCCCCCGCCAAAAAAAAAAAAAAAAAGGTTGGTTTTGTCGTTTCTGTGCTTTTTTGGCAAAAGAATGGAGAAACCTCCCATGGAGAATGCTACATTACCAGGTTATTGTGTGAGTGAAGGTACTTCATGTGTTCATGGAGTGTTTATTCCAGGCATGTTTATCTGGAAACATTAACACATTTCAGAAACTGCTTTGGCCTCGACTCTCTGAGTGGAGTTAAATTTTAATGGTAATATTTTTCAGTATAGCCAACTATGAAAATTTAATGTTTAAACCTGAGAAATTAACATGTTAGGAATGCATGTGCTAAAGATTTAGTGAAGTGGTAGTCATGGAGTCACTGCTGTTTGGGATTAGAGCTCCGTGTATTTGTTGTGACCTTGTACCATCTCTGCCAACAGAGCTGGCAGCCTCCTTGAAAGAGTTTATCCAAATGTTAGGCTTATAATCTTCTGTTTTATGTGAGTGGACAACAAAATCCATAGCCAAACATTAAGTACGTAGTATAGTTTTTCCATCAATGCCTCTAAATTTTTAGCCAAATTAACTGTTTTAAACTAAACTGATCCATTTTTTGTATTTCTGAGATGCATTAACCAGATTGACAGTATCAGTTTAAAAATGAATATTCCATAATAACCTTTCCACATTCTACTTAATTTTGGTAAAGACAGAGAGCAATGAGGAATAAAGGTGACTGGAGAAACATCTCAGAAAGCACTTTGACTTAAAAAAAACATCAGGGAGGTTGGTAAGACTGGAAGATGCCTCAATTATTACCACAACAGCCCCTTTCTGTGAGGGTCCCCAGGCATGCTAGGAGTCATTACCATTCAAATAGCTGCATGACTCTCAGCAGCCTGAGCATGACAAGAGTTTGACTCCAAGCATTTGGAGAAGTTCATAATTCTTTAGTTATATGTACATTACACACACCATTTTAATGTAGCTAAAATGTCAGTGTGGAAACTATATAAATACACTATGAAAAGGAGACTTATTTGCTAGGTTGCCCATGCTTACACATTCATATGCATATGTGTCTATATATTTGTGTGTGTGTACATAAAGTCTCACAGACACTTACAGAAGCCTTATAAGTAATTACCAGCCATTAGGCGTGTTTCAACCCTATTTTAAATTCTATTGAAAGAGATCTCTAAGAGCTGTTGAAGTTTATTAGAATGGAAAATGTGTTTTACGTACATAAAAACAATCAAAAGTGGGTAATGATTTGTCATCTATTTCAACACGAAGCATAACACAAAAGTGGTGGGTAAAATTTGAGCTTTTATAGAGATGGGGGATTGTTTTCAGTGGTGTCAGCCAAGCTCAGAATATTTTGTTAGGCCTTGTTGAAACTGGTAATGGATTGGGGTATGCCTTCATGCTATGATTTGCACACCATTAGCTGGTATATGGAGGGAGCAAATGTTCAGCAGTAGCGGCCTTTATTTACAAGAACAATAGGCATGTAATGTTACATTATAATTCCACAGACACTTTAGGCCTCATAAAGAAGAAGCCCTACCTCTCTCATTTCCCCCTAGTAATTACGCTATTCCAGTGTGAAGGTGAGAAGAGTGGCTGCTTGTGGGAGCCTCTTAAACCTGTGATCAGGTGTACAAGCAGGGTCCGCACCAGGCAGCTTTGGCTGCACGGGCTTCGTAAGCCCTCCTAAGTGATGCATCTCCTGGTGGAGCAGTCCAGCACAGCATGAAGCTCCTTTCCTCTGTGGAGTTGTCTAGGCTCTCTTTTCTCTACTCAGCTCTGTCTCTCAGACTGAGCATGATGATATCATCTTGTTGTCTCGTGGTGGCTGGGCTCAGGGCCCGCTGTTCTGACTGCGTATTTAAATTTTAAAATGCATGGTTGAGTTAGTTGAAAGAAACTAGATGGGTGTGAAGCCAAGTGTTTAAAGAGTACAATGTAATTAAGACAAAGTTTAACAATAGAAAAATGTGAGCTGTAACCAGCTTGAATATGCGTGAAGCCTGGCCTTATGTTGGCTGTGTAAATATGACTCCTAAAGTCTATTTTACCTGTAGTTTTTGTACTTAAATACTTGCATCTCCATAGATATTAACCCTTTTCTCTGTGTCTTCATATAGATGAGATCTTGGTCTTTGCAGGCAGCTGTAGTCATAGTCATACAGCTGATTCTTAATTTTATTTAGGAATAAGCTATTCTTATATAAGGAAGGTTATGCTGGTTGCATCTGTTGTGTTGCTGCAACTGTAATTTCTGTAGACAAGATTATATTTTTTTGGATGGGAATACTGAGAAGAAGGTCAAGTGATATGTCACATCTAAAGCCAATGAATAATTTTTGGAGTAG
The DNA here is from genome assembly GCA_008711295.1 of Anarhynchus alexandrinus. Classification (NCBI taxonomy): domain Eukaryota; kingdom Metazoa; phylum Chordata; class Aves; order Charadriiformes; family Charadriidae; genus Anarhynchus; species Anarhynchus alexandrinus. The sequence goes on along the minus strand of VUYV01000008.1, from coordinate 8,327,983 downwards.
GGGAACCTTATTTATTTGTTTATTTTAGATGATAATATAAATACTTTCGTGCTCTTGAAGCACTGGCAAAACTTTTTAACAAAGGTTGCCCTAACTGTTTCCATTTCTTTAAGAAGGGCTTTCTAAGAGACTCTTTATTTTAACAAACTTGAGATTTTTGGCTGAGCCTCTAAAAATATGAACAGGATACTCTCTTCTATTTAAACAATAATGATATCATTGGGATGTATTAAGATAATTTCCTTTGGAACAAAATACAAAGTTTCTACCACTGACAATTGGAGGAAAATGTAGTGAAACAACATAGAATGTCTTGTGGAGTGAGCGTAATCATATCAGATGTTTGGATACAAACCAGCTATTGTATTTGCAATCGCAAACTGCTTTTAGAATCTCTAAGTATCTTTGTGTCACTCATGTTGTTTCTGTCAATACTACAACAGATATGAACATTTAGAATTTGCTAAACTGGAAGAGAGTATATAAAATAAAATTTTCTCATGGTGACTTTATTACTTTTTTTTTTTTAACTGTCTCCTTTGCAAGTTTGTAATAAAAATGAGGAAAAATTGAGTGTGGTCATATCGTGTGTATATAATTAACTCTGAGATAAGTATTTATAAGGTCTTGTTGTTTGCTTGCTTTTTGTATTTGAAGTTTATAAATGTTAATTGTACTGCAGTAGTGTCAGGATACTTAAAGTGCAAGTTGAACCCAGTAGACTGCATTCTGTGTTAGTGGCAAAAGAGAGCTTGTACAGGTGTATATGAGCTTGTGTGGGAGATGAAATAGTATAGTGGTATAAGTACACTTATGCAGGTATTCATGTCCACATAAAGCTTGTACCAACGTAACTATTAATAAAGAAATGTAAGTCTCTGTCTTCCTTCAGTCACTTAACTAGTACCACAGTATAGAGAACCTGGGACTAGTCGAGACAGATGACATGAATTAGTTGCTTGGAACTATATTTCAGATACAGGTTGACTTCTGTTTTTGTATACTTTTAATGTGCTTTTTGTCTGTAATTCCTTTTTGTTTATGATTTGGGACAATCTGGGAACTAATTACTTCAATAAACAAAAAAGACCTTTTTAATAATGATATAAAATATATATTGCAGTGGTAATAGTTTAGAATATTACATGAGAAATTTGGGGGTTTCTTAATATTTTTATCATTAACAAAAATTAAGGCTTTAATTTCCACTCGGTAAGCAAGGCTAATAGGTCATGCCATATTTCCTCTGGGGATAAATGCTGTAAAATTCTGACTATGAATACATACATAGTAGGTTAAGAAAATGAGATATATATTATGTCCTTGTCTTCAATCAAACTTTGACAATTTATGAGACCTGAGGATCTGCCAAAATGTCTTGTTGACTTACAGCCATTAAAGCAGATTTTCCTTTTGAAAAATATTCAAAAAATAAACCGACAAAACCTGCTAGTTGTCACACAGCTCAAGCATTTGGCTGATCTGTCACATACTTTCACAGGACTAACAAGATGTTTTACATTTGAGACATTGAGACTTCCTCACACACATTTTTCAGCCAGAGGGAGTATGAACCAAGCTTTAAGGCAGGCAAACAGTATCTTTTGCTCTAACTGCTCTTAATGGTTCTTTCTACTGACAGTCTATATTAAATACAGTTCTCTTCCTGTCCTTGAAGGAGTGACTACTAATGTTCTGTTTTATTGGCTGAACATCTGAATAAGGTAGTTTAATATTTGCGCAGAACTGAAACTGAAGTCCTCATCGAAGACTCATCCACTTTGCTATACTGCATTTCAGGAGAAATCGATAAAATGATATGTATAATCCATGCTAAGCATGGCTATTTTTCTTCCATAACTGTTAGTGGAAGCAAGTGTTATTTGGAATTTTCATCCTGCAGGAAATTCTAACTTGTCATCCCTAAGCTGCCACCTGAAATCAGAACAGAGAATGATATTTTTCACAGAACAGAAATGAAAGCAATTGATTCAGAAATGTTGATATACTCACTACTAAGATGTATTACTGTGATGGCATGCTTCCTTCTGTCCCTAGACTTCTCTATGGGTCAGTGTTCCTGGCTGGACTTCATTTTTCATAATGCACCCAAAGCTGTATGACTACCATATTTAATCACAACTTGGTCAAAGGAAAAAAAACAACTATGTTGCATTTATGGAAGGCACAGACTGATCTGGCTCCTGGTGTGGAGGCTGGAATTACTGCTTTAAAAGTGACCCACTTGCAGTGTGGGTGTGTGGTCCTCCAGCATTTACTTCTCTACGTGGGCACAATGCACATCTTGGACTGGCAATAGGTATGAATTTCATTGCAGCTAGCAATGCAATGTTGGGTGTGCTGTCCTGGGACCATAATAGAATACAGCAGGTCAAAACCTGGTCCTTTTCTCTTTGCACAGCACCATTTAGTAATATAGATGCATGCAGGGACTGTATCTAAGGTGGTGGATGGCATCGAGTGCTAAGTTTAGAAATAGCTTGTGCAGTTCATTTATACGTAGTGGTTTTGGAAGAATACAAATTGCTATCTTACTCTTCATGAAATACATAAGACTAATTCTGCCTATAATCATAGGTCAGCCCTGTCTTGGAGGCTGAAGAGCTACCTTGATTTAGTCTTGTGTCTGTGTGATACTATGCATAAGTCTTTGTGGTGTAACACTGGTATATGGAGTTCTGAATAATACATGCCATAGGGCTTACGTTCCCAGCAACTCGTGTTTTTTCAAGCATAGAATTTTTCAGTCTCTTTCATTCCAACAGGTAGGAAGAAGAGGTGGGACGTGAAGCTTTTGGGCTGCTTTTAAAGAGAACGAATATTTTGAAACTCAGTGATCTGTTTTCCAGTTCTTCCTTTATAGAAATTTTAGGTAGGTCTTTGATGCTGACATCAGAAAAGCTGACCAATAATAAAATAAATCTCTCTCAGGGTAATTTTTTTTTCTCCACTGCTGCCTGCAAAGAGCCTGCATATGCTGAATTATGTCGTGATATATTGTAGAAAATCCTCTGTATAGTCCTTTTGAAAGTTCTGAATTTTGACCACTAGACAGGGAGTGGCAGTTTTCAGGCAGTACAGGGACGAGAAGAAATTGCTGTAGAAGTTTTATTATGTTCTGTAACTATCATAATTTTCTTTCTAATAATTGTGAGGAGTGACTGCCAGATATGATACAAATATAATTTTATATACACAAAAAAATATACCTCAAGTAGAAAAAAAATCTGAAGATTTTGTGTCAGATGCCCTTTTGTTGCTGGGTATTGTCAGTCTGCTCTTGAATGAGTTGTACTGTCCGTTTTTACAGTCCCATATCTAGAACTTCAAAATTTCACTTTTCTCCCTTCTGCTGTCCTGTAAACAGTAGATCAAGTAACCTCACCTACCCCAGAGCTATCTTCCATATAGACTAAAAGGGACAGCAACCCAGGCCCTTTTGCAGAAGCCTCAGATTGTAGGTAGGATTGACAGTGATGAAATTTCCCCTCGTGCTTGCAAAGCATGTTTGTGAGATTGTGTTCCACCAAGTGTAAAAACATTACAGTTTTGGTCTTTCCATGAATTATGCTGTCTGCTTCCTTTTCTTTACCCTGACAGTATGTAAGTTTTCCTTCCTTTTCTCTCCTAAAGTTATTTCCTGTCTTTTTTTCCATAGCACTGTCATTTATTATTGACCTAACACACACTTTGTCTTTGTGTGATATTGCTGGTACTTTCTGAATAGTCAGCTGCACAGAGAATCCATTATTTAGCTTGGAGAGCAAGCTCAATGTTACGTAAAGCTGGAGGACAAATTTCATAGTTCCTTCCTGTCATTTTGCTGTGCACGTGTGAAAAATCTGGAGTAAACATCCATAAACTGTTACATCCCTCTTTTTTCTTTAAAAAAAGGCACTGATTAGATAATATGGGCAGTGACTTTTTTTGTTTCGTGGTAAGAAAATTTGGAAATAACTTCCATGGAAGCAAAGGTAGTTTGATAAGTTAGCCTTTAATAGCTTGAAGTTTTCAGATTTCTAAAAGTTCAGTCCTCCAAAGAGAAGATAGTGTGGTATGCCCTAATCTTCCTTTAATGAAAAATCTTCAGCTGATTCAGGCTTAAGAGTCTCAGGATTGATACTGGATATGAGGGAGTTCCTGTTTTTCTATCATCAAGGCAGCCAGGGAGGAGTCCTAGTGCCATAGAAAAAGTGGAAAAGTCAGATCCATTTTATTCTTCCGTATTCCTTCACTAGATGTATGCAAAAGGAGCATACACATAATGTAAGGCAATACCTGTGAAAGACCTGTGGCTCTTTAAGGAGGCCAGGGAACATTTCCACTGGTGGGACAGTGTGTCCCGCCACACGCCGGTCAACATCTCTACCTGTATTCTATATCCTGGGAGCCCAGTCTGTCCAGCGCAGCTGGTTGGCTTGCATGCTGGAAGCAGAAAGCGTGAGGTGCTTTATTGCAGATGTGTTAGAGGCAGGCTTAGTAATGAGGGGGTGTGGGCAGGGTACAGAAGAACAAACTTCGTGTGCAGAGTGTGGCATTTAACAGGATTGGGAAGGCATGTAGGTTTTTTTAGGTTTTTTTTTTTTTGTTTTTTTTTTTTTGATAAATCTATCTTGTAGATTTGGCTAAAGAAGAACTGAAATGGATGAGTGCACACAATTCCATGCCTTTGTGATGCTGTAATGTTAGGAAGGCTGCAGAGCCGCTGAAAGGAATGGCCATGTCTGGCACAGGAGTATGTTTCTCAAAGGCACTCTTTTCTACTCGTGTTGGCAGGGAGAGCAGTCGGGGTTCCAAATTACAGGGGTTTTCTTTTTTTGTAAGGCAGGTCTCAAATAGTTCCTGGTAGCTAGCTTTAAAATAGCTGTGAAAGGAAATGTTTTGGAGGCATTTTTAAAAAAAATGTTTTTGACCTGTTAAACCTTCAGTATTCCTCTCCTGTGGTTCTTTGTAAAGTATCATATCACCACTGAAGAGCAAACTGCTACAGAAGAACATGCAGAGTATTGGATTTTCAGACATGAGAACCTCTGCTGACAAGTTCTCTTTATAAACAAAAATGTCATAGTTTCTATTTTTGGCAAAAATAAGTTGTTCAGAAAAATGAAACCACTTCTGAGTAACGATAAAGTGTGGGACTTTCATACCCACTAGAGGCCAGTATTTAAAATGAGTGTTTAAACACTTTAAAGAAGGCTTATTTTAAAAAGAAATCACCAAACTGAAAGGCCTGAACAGCTTTGAGTGCCAATTTTGTTTGTTTGTTTGCAGAAGTTTTTAAATGTTTCTGTCCCTGAAAATGGAGTTAAAACACAAATTCAGTTTGGAATTTTGTGATTGCTTCAAGCAGTCCAAGGCCATCTTGCTGCCAAAACAGGCAATCCCATCATTCCCTGGTGCCTTACTTGCTGATCTGATAGAAAACTGCTCATTTTTTTGCTGGATCAGTCAGGCTGTGTGGCTGCATGATTGCAGGCTCACAAAAGGAGCAGGGAGGATTGTACAAGCTGAGATAATGGGGTGCTCAACTGTTGCTTTTGGGGTTAGTGTGTTACGGCCTACATTTTTTAAGTCAGTTGGTAACATACAACATTGAAGTGAAGTGAGCATCATATTCAGAACTTTTTAAAGAACTTGATCCTGTAGGCTGATGAAACTGGATGTGACTGCACATAATTTTCATGGGGTTTCAGAGTGAGGAGGGGCCTGTGTAGACACACAGGCTTAGGCTTAGGCCTGCAGGCTCAGTCTGAGTCTATGGTAAACTCATTAAGTCAGTTTCTTTCAGTTCTTGGCAGTTTTCAAGGAGATACTTGATTGAAAATTACTCTTTTGCTGAAATTTCAAATAAAATAACTTATCTGGGCCATACAGTGAATATGCTCCAATGATATCTTTAAAACTTAATGTGTGACTTGGTGGGGTGAATTTGCTTTGTTTGTACCTGACTGTGTTTCCTGGATCTTTAATTCTGTGTTCTCTTGGGCTTGCTGTAGATGATGACTGGATTTACTGAACTTGTTGATCAGTAAATACAGCTGTTTAAGTTTATACGGTGTAACTGTAGAAAATCAGGCTATTATTTCTGGGCTCTTTGCAAGTTTTCAGGTGAAACTTTGCTGCTCAATAAAATTTGGCTTGGTACGAATAGCAGATGAAGTTACCAATCAGTAGACGTCAATATACTTTCATTGTTCTAAACCACAACTGAATTTTTAATCTCTGAAAGATATTGATGGTTGTATGTCCTTGACTACATTATCTTTTTTTAGCAAGTAGAATATTTTCAAAAGAAAATATTTTTTTGTAGTTATTTCTTATGTCCTGTTTAATTTGTATATGCTGTTGTGATAATATTTCCTTCACAAATAGGAAATAAGAACTGATTATATAAAATAATAGCATGACAGTCTTCTACCTAATTAAGAATTTATGCAGAACCATTGCTTCTGTTTTCTGAAAACTGTGTTTTTAAACTCCTCCAAGACAGCAAATAAAATTACTAGCAGGACAATATTATTTGAAATTAAACGTGTTAGTTTGGCAGAAAACCTGGAATTAGAGTTTATATCACCCTCTGTTTAAAAAAAAAAAAAAACAACTTTTATTTTTTTATAAGTAACTACAAGGAAACAACAAGCAGCCCCACAAATAGGGAGAATCTCTTCCTAACTACTGTTAAAATATCTAACCTCTTTTTGTAAGCTTAAGACTAAATAAACTGTTCTGTCATAACATTTGAGGACTTCAGCAGACTTAAAGAAGATTAAAACTGGGTAGTTGTAGCTGTCAGCGTCCCCAGCTGTCAGCTCCTTCACTGTATCAGATGTCAGTATTTCAGTTGGTAATAGTATGGAACACAAGGCTGATTGCATTTACCTGAGTGTGCCCGTCTGCAAACTTTTATGGCTGAGGTGTATGTTCAGCCATCAGGGCGTTCAGATGTTCTCATTTTTGACGTGGTGACATCCATCAGAGGAGTGGGGCAGACAGATGGGAGAGCAACAGCTTTGGTCCTCTCATCTTAATCTATTGCTGTAAGCCTGCCAAAGCCTGAGATGCCGACTGTACAATGAGTGTGTACAAATATGACTGTAACTCTAATTGAACAATTAACGTCATTAGAGGTTTTAGATTTTTGTCTGAAAGGCTGTGTGTGAGGTAAAGCAGCAATGCTTTTTTTTTTTAATTTAAAAATGTTTACAATATTACAAACCCAGTGTTTTCATGTGTTGTAAAATAACTTTTTGATATTACATAGTTCATGGGAGTATTATACATTGTGGTTTGTCATCCTATAAATTAGGAACTCTGAGTAAAGCCTATTTGAATGGTAGGGCCAGCTGTCTTATTTTCTTATGGAAGTAATGGGGATTTATATATATAATTTTTTTCACAGTTCCAGAAAAATAAAATGTTTTATTTTCAAAATTTTTGTTTTAGCACTTGATTTTCTACAAGGTTTTATCCTTTTGTATAGTAAAACTAAGTGTTTTATTAGTATAATGCACATGAAGAGGACAAATACACTTATTTCTTTATAGTTTTAGAGACAAATTAAATATATTAATGGTTAATTTAAGGTAGATTATTAACCTAAATACTGTTTCCACTATATACTGGGGGTTTTGGTGTTTTGTGGTTGTTTTGGGGGGGTTTTGGTATGGTAGTTGTTTTTTTTTTTTTTTCTTTCCTGGTTATTTAATATTTTTAGCAACTTTGCAACATGTTTGAAAGAGCAGCTTTTGCAGTCATCCCGAATTTGACATATTGTAATTTATTGCTTATATATTCTTTATGCTGATTGATTTGAGTCCTTTTTTTCTAAGTTTTAGGTTTATTTTTATTGATCCCTTTTTCTTGTGTTTGTTAAATGTTACCACTATTGGCAAATTCAAATGAACTTTACCCTCTTTATACCTCTGCTAATACATACAGCTTTGAAGTGTAGTGTAAACTTTCATACATTAAGTAATTTGTCTAAACTTATTGGCAGCATTTCTAATCTTGCTAGAATTGCTAAGTGGAGAGCCTTTTTAAAGATGTTCATGTATTCATCTACTGCAGGTGTATGTTACCAACTATGTATAAATCATGGGGTTTTTTTTCATTTACATGGTCACATGCAAATATGCCATGAGTGATTTTAACTTACTCAAGGTAGTATCAGCATACTGTATTCTGCCAACTAGATTTCTTTTTATAGAGTTCTGAATCATTTGTATTTTCTGAAAACATTAATTGTGATGCTTTAAATGCTTGCTCTTTAGAAGACATAGTTATGTTGCTTTATTCACAGGCTATTTGAAGTCCCTTTGTTAGTAATTTTCAGTTACAAATTCATGTCTTTTTTCCCTAGACAATCATGCAAATTTGATTTAGAAGTCTGAGAAATTTAGTTGATAATGTTTATTTTGCTAAAACTTGAAATGATTGAAATTTTTATTATTTTATTACATACCTGTAGTACTAAGTTTGGATCAACATCATGTAACGGTAATATAAAAATGGAAAGCATAAAAGCTTCAAAATGCTTACTTTATTTGAAAACTAGTTTTGAACTTTTAAAAATACTTCTTTTTTGTTGCCTTGAGCAAGCAAAGAACAATTTTGAGACACTGATGAATGTAGCTGGACCCACTCCACAGTTTAAAGAACAGAGTGGAGAGCCTGGTTTCTTTCCCATCTCCAGCAATCATTTATTAGATTAGTGTGGTCTGGTTCCTTTACAGTGTAGATTCTAAATTACAACTCTGTACAGTACTATCTCTTTTTCCTTCTTTGCTTTGTCAGCGACCATCAGTACCGCTCAGAAGCCGATTTCAGTGACCTGGTCAAAAACCCACTAAATCAATGGAGATATCTTCATTGACTCTGGGTGATTACAGTCAGCTTCTGCTATTTTTACTTTGTCATTTTTTTCTCAGCTTACACATTGAAACAGTGTAATTAAAGTAAGATGTTATGAGTATTCAGAAAAGAAGGTTAAAAATTATGGAGAAATACAAAGAATGGAGGCCCAAGATAATGAAGTGCATTGATCCTTGCAGTTTCCTTCCATTGATCTTGCTCCTTTGTTTTCCCCTTCCCTTAGCCTGCTCTGGCTCATCTTTGCTTTTCCCTTCTTCTGTTTCTCTTCCTACTCCGGGAAGTCTTAAATGTAGATCAAATTCATAGTGTTTATTTACTTCCTTTACTAAGTGAATTTAACCCCTGAATTAATTTCTGGTGAATTTACCTAGTTCACCAAATCTTTTAATGTCTAAGGAATACTTTGACAGTGAGACTGCTTTTTTCTTCATTAAAATAATCACGTGGTATCTAGCATTGTATTTAGAGAAAGATATGCTGATTCCTTCAGATGAAATGAGCCTACTGTTGAGGAGCTAGAGTTGGTTTTTAGGGAGAGGAAGAGGTTTTTGAGGGGAACTGCCCTGCTAGAAGGAAGAATTGAGTGGAAACTAACATTAATTCACTGTCAGGAAAAAATGATAATTCTGCTGTTGATTAGAATATCAGAGGGAGATGGTTCATGCTGAGATACGCAGGAGAGTGAAACTGGCTGCAGACGTTTGTTTTTCCATGAGACATCCTGTTGTTTCAGTTTCCTCTTGATGATTATTCACCTTCATTTAGTGATCTTGGTTTTGTCAGGGTTCAGTGATTACTCAACTTTCCAGCTCAGTTCAAAAGTTTATTCCCTCTAGGTTTTGCATCAGTTTGACAGTCTTCTGTTCTATTCTTTTATAGACACAGCTCTTACTGTCACTGCATTGCCTCTGTCACTGGACAGTTGGCTCATAATATGCAACAGATAGTAAAGTAAAACTACCCACAAAAACAGCTTTTGCAGAAAGAAGGAATGGCATTTAACATTAAAAGTACAGGTAGGGTTCAATTTATTGTTTTCTAGAACTGAAACAGTTTTGGCACATATAGGGTGAGTTAGCGTTCCCATTGCTTCTGAAAAAGGTGCTATCAGCCTTGGAAATACTAGCAGTATTTTTCCATTTCTGTTGCTCAGTAAAGTATGTTTTAAAATAGCAACTGGAGTTTTCTGGAACAAGCCCACAACTGTAGGTTTGTTAAATTAGTCTGTAGGAAAGGTTATTTTTATGGATGACAATGAGATAACAAATGAAAAAGTTTATTTTCATATGTCTTTAGAAACAAATGTTGAAAACAAGGTACGTAAAAGTGCAACTCAAAGGCATGAGGATATTGACCTTCCTTTAGTTACCTAAAACTCATAATCTAAAACTGTCTGGTTGTGTTTTGCTCTCCTGGGCTTATATTTAAATGTTAATATGGCTGGTGCTAACTGCTGGCTATAAAATGGTCATTGATTCGTGAAGGGTATAGTCTTTCAGTAAATATAGTGGAGATACCCAAAATAAAAGTTGCTTTGACTCAAAAAATTGTACTAGAATTCCTTATATTTGAAGTAATTTGATTCCAAAGCAACTAGCACCAACTCTGTGTAGGTAATCTTAACCGTTGTTATTTCTTAACATTTACAGTCATAACATAACGTTACATTGATCCAGAATCTCTCAGTCAGACATTTGTCTTTGTATCACAATGCATTTGCTTTGGGCTTTGTATAGCTTGTATATTGATTTCTCTGCATGTTACTGTTAGTCTTCACAGTCACACTGAATGGTGGGATGAAGTAATTAATGAAATAATCTAAAATATTTAAAACAATTAAATTTTTGTAATTTTTCTTCTATTCAGCTATAATCCTCTGATAATCATGGAGCCATATTTTGCTGGTTTTAAGCATGTGCAGCAGGACTATGAAGTCACTCTTGAACTTGCAAGTGAGGAGACTCAAAAAAGTAGAAATGCACAAAGTTCTAGAACGGGGTCTTACGGTGTCAGTATTCGAGTCCAAGGAATTGATGGACATCCTTACATAGTACTAAACAATACTGAAGGATGTTTGTCAGAAAATCCGCCTCCTGGAAAAGAACAGCAGGTCATTTCTCAGACTGTAAGCAAGCCAGCCACAGACTCCAATACTGCTTTTAAGTTGGAGGACAAAAACGGTGAACACGTTAATTTTCCTGGAACACAGCACATACAACCCTGTATGCTTAAAAGCCTAAAGATAACCAATCTGGATGAAAAGGAAAATGGAGTACCAGAATTTAAAGATGGAACAATGAAATCCTCCAATTTGTTGAACTTTCAAAGACATCCTGAACTTTTACAGCCTTATGATCCTGAAAAAAATAATTTGAACTTGGATAAATACCAATCTGCTGTGTGCAGTAAATCTAAATCTTTTGCAGATGAAGATAAAACTGAAGCAAAGCCTTGGATTTGCTCATCTAAAGTAGTGTCCCTACAGAAGACAAATACATATATTGCAGAGCCAACCAAAGCAAATTCAAAAAAGATACATTTGAACAGATCAGTAGAAGACCAAAATAAGCAGCTGTCAGATTGTGCTAGTAGCACAGTCAGCCCCAGTGAAGTTGGTGTTGCAGAATCATTTTCATCTGCAGGAGGATCCCCATGTGTTAGTCCCACTGCTTATCCAGAGGCAAGAAAACCTAGACCAGATGTTCTTCCCTTCCGCAGACAAGATTCAGCTGGGCCAGTGTTGGATGACTCACGAAGGTCATCGTCCTCATCAGCTACTCCCACTTCTGCAAATTCCTTATACAGATTTTTACTTGATGACCAGGAGTATGCCATCTATGCAGACAATGTTAATCGTCATGAAAACAGAAGATACATCCCATTTTTGCCTGGAACTGGTCGTGATATTGACACTGGTTCACTTCCAGGAGTAGATCAGCTAATTGAAAAGTTTGATAAGAAAGTTGATCCTCACAGAAGAGGTAGGTCAGGGAAAAGGAATAGAATCCATCCAGATGATCGTAAAAGATCAAGAAGCGTTGATAGTGGCTTGTCATTAGGGCTTGATGTAAATTCAGATTATTTAGGTGAATTCAGTAAAAGCTTGGGTAAGTCAACAGAGCACTTGCTGAGACCATCTAAAGTTTGCCTTCACAAGCAATTATCCAGAGATCAAAAGTCACCTTCCAAAGAGATGAAGATTTCTGCTCGAAGTATTGGAAAACTGCAAATGCCTGATAAAGACACTCAGAACAGCAATTTCAATTCTTTGCAATACCATAAACAAAACGGAGCTGATACCGAGAGCTTGATGTTTAGGTCATCTACACTCCCAGGGCAGAATAAGAGAGAGGAAGTTAGAACAGTAACTTCTACTTTGTTGTTGCCAAATCGAATCACGATTCCATCTGATTCAGGAGCCAAGAAGATTTCTGTAAAAGCTTATTCATCCATTCCTAATATACAGGTAATTTTGAATTGACTTTAAGTTGTGTTTTGCACTCTAGCATACTAAAACTGTCATATTGTTAAATGCGTGGTTTTATACTCTACATTAGAACAAACTCCCATCACACAATACTTCCAAATGGTGTAGCAGAGTTGTTCTGGAGAAATGTAAATACAAAAATTACTCCTGTAGTTACAGGTATAGAAAACAGGGTTTGTAAGACAGCTTATTTTTGTATGGGTGAAGGCAGGTGGTGGGGCCAAAGAAGATTATTGTAAATGATATTATGATGATTCTTAAACATAAATGCACAAAAGCAGAATGCCGAAATATATGTAACTCCATGTGAAATTGTTTTCTTTCTTTTGGTGTGGCTTCTTGTACTAAGCCAAAACTTCAATGGATCTTTGTGAACTTTAGGTCCACAGTACGTAATTTTTTTCCATAATAGGATAGAATGGAGAACTTCAGCTGTACAGGTTGTATTTACAACCCTCATAGGATTGTATTTTCTGACATTTTATCTTGTCCTTTTAGGCAACTCCTGATCTCTTAAAAGGGCAGCAAGATCTTGCACAGCAGACGAATGAAGAGACTGCTAAACAGATACTTTACAATTACCTTAAGGAAGGGTTAGTAAACGTAGTTAACTTCTGGAGAGGAGATTGTATTTTCTCAGTGTTTATTTTCTATTACATTTCAAATGTGAAACCGTAAAATCAAAGCTATAACAAAATGAAATGGCTGTTTCATAATTCTGTATGTCAGCTGTGTCCTTTAAGGCATTATAGGATCTCAAAATACCCAGGCAATCAGGACTTGCATAAGGTATTGTACAGGATTTGGTTAAATGTACTTGACATTTGTGAATCAGAATATGTTTTGTCTTTGAAATACTTCTGGAGTTAAACTTCATGTGATATGGAGGTTCATGAAAAATTTGAATCATACCTCATGGGACTTTAAGCTTGCGGATTTTTTAAACAACAGCAAAAAAGTCTTATCTCTTAAAGTTTGACAGAAGCTTTCTTATTGCTGTGCGTTTAATCCTTTGTCTACCTGTAACTCTTTTACTTGGTATTTTCTAATGATAACTTATTGGAAGATGAAGGAAAGAGAAATGAATTGAAATATACATGATGTATTTACATTTCTTTGCATTCCTGATGTAGCAGGTTCTGGGACCTGTTGAAGTGTTATTTTATGGTGCTGGAGTCAGGACTTGAAAAACCTAATACTAATTACTTCTAATTTCAGTATGTTTGAATAATATACATGCTGAATACCTGTCTTTCCACAGTTATAGTCTTGTAGAAGAGAGTTGCAATTAAAGAGTTTAGTGATCTTTTTTTTGGGGGGTGGGTGTTTGTGTTTTTTGTTCAGTGTTTTTTGGTTTTTTTTTATAGAATACATTCAGAATATAAATTTTTAACAGCGTCTCTTTAAAGGGTTTAAGGAAGTCATATTTAAGATAATTTCTACTGGTTCATATTAGATTTTTTTTTCTTTATGGTGGTGATTTTCAATAGTTTGGACACTGAATTTGTTTTGATGTTAACAAAATAGTACCTTTGATCATGTTGCTGCTTACTTGTAATGTCTGTGTTTTAGAAGTGCTGATAATGATGATGCGACAAAGAGGAAAGTCAACTTAGTTTTTGAGAAAATCCAGACTTTAAAGTCAAGAGCTGCTGGAAAGACACAGGTAAACAATTTCTTAAGCTGCTTTGGCTTGTTTCATAGTGATACAGTGTTCAAAAAGGGCCTTAAAAATTTGAATCCCCTCATTGACTTCAATTAGACTGTTCTTGTAGTTCCTCAGTAGTATAGCTTAATTTTAATCATGCCCTGAGGTGACTTATGAGAAATCTTGTTGTTAACAATTAAAAAAGAGTGTAAAGGAGTCTACCATGAGAGCTTCTACATTTTGCTTCTACACGTAAGAAGGAGAGATGCCAACTTAACGTGAACATCAAAAGGTTGTTGGATCGAAGAAAAAGCTAACATACATAGCTTTAAAAAATAATGGTGGAGCATCTTCTCATTATAGTGATGTAAATAGATATATAAGAGAAGAGAGTATTTGAGTTTGAAATTTAGAAAAGCAGTAATCTAGGATATTGTTTGAAAGCCATATTACAATAATAACATTTGACTATCTGCCTACTGAAAAGTTTTTTGTTTCCTGCTATGTGGTGCACTATTTTTTTTCAGTTCTAAAGCAAAGTGAAGAAATGCCTAGTTGTTGCAGTACTGGCATAAAAAGGATTAAATGCTCACTTTTGATGATTACTTTATCCTGGGCTATAATTAGTCAAAATGAAAATATGGAACACATCTTAAGAAACTACCGAAAAATAGTGTTTGAAAATCTGTCTTGACATATGAGCATGAATATAAGCATGAGTCCCTTTGATGTCCATTTTGTGTAATTGGTGATATCTCAGTCAAATTTGGCCCCAAGTACTAGTGGTTTAATTCATATGTTGCCTAATCTGAATTTTTCTTCAGGTTTGTGTATTTTCTGTATTATTGGCAACATGCCTTGAGCAATTACCAAGAAGTTTCATGAAAATCAAATCATGGTTCCTTTGAAAATACCAGCTTGGCTTGACCCGTATGAAAAGTCCCTGGTGAGCGCAGGCAGTTGATGCTACACTTTATTACCCTTGCTTGTAGCTTTGCTCTAGATTTTAAAAATTAATTGTCAAAGAACATCTTGACTTTGTGGGAATAAACATCTCTATTTAATTGTAGGTTTCGGATTCTTCAGCTGAAGTAAAAGCATTGGTGGAACAAAAAGCAGAACTTGAAAGGAAAGTGGAAGAATTAGAGAAAAAACTGGATCTAGAAATTAGGGTACGGCACTTTGTTGTTATAAAGTGTTTGACTATTTCAGATACACTTTTCTGAGGAAGTGACTACTGATCAAGCATCTGAATCTTTTTCACTTCATATTCTTTTTAATCCAGATATACCTGTGCTTTTACAGAAGACTCTTTACTTTAAGCATAGTTGCTCGTAGCAGAGTTACCCTTTTTAAGAAATCTCTTTCTTCTTAGTATTTGAGGAGGGGTTTGGAGCAGTGAATAAAAATGTCAGGCACATGCACATAAAATTCCTTGGGTATCTGCAGAGGTAAATGTTAATCAATTGACTGTAGTGAGACGCGTGGGGTGAGAGACAAACTGTATTACTCATTAGCTGCTGTTTATTAATTACAGAATTATTTTTGCAGTGCTGAATTCCAAGTAATTAAGTGCAGCCATCCTCTGAAGACATAAGAAGGACAGCTTGGCTTCTTTCAGTTTGCATTTTGAGTCTGTGATAAGACTCAGTATACTTGAAACTGATTAGATAGTACTGAGGAGACTTCACTTCTCACATTTCTAGTAAAAATCAAAAAGCAGTGGTTTGTGTGTTTTAATAAATATTCCAAGCTTTTAATATTCATAAATTAATAAGCATTTATACAAGTGAAAAATATCAAAGTCTTGAAATGGCTTCTTTCGTATAATAAAAAAAGGCCTTTAATTAATTTATGCTTAGTCTATTATCTTGCTTAACTTTTGGTGTACAAAATTCAGAATCAGCAAAATTCCAAAGAAGAGAGAGATGCTACACGAGCAAGCTTGAAAGATCTTCAGTTGCAACTTGATCAAAGTATATGTGAAAAAGAAGCCTTAAAAAAGCAGCTGGAAGAAAGTGAGAAGGAACTCAGAGAAAACCTAGAGGAGTGAGTTACTTCTAGAAAAGTTATTCATTGCAATTTGTACCTTTTCTTAAACTTTTTAAATTAAAAGTACTTGTGTCTTCAGAATATGTTAATGGCATCATTTATGACATTTGTTACTGTAGGAAATGTTTCTACCATTTAAAAACGGCGTGTTTTTAGAATATCTGGAAGGAAAAGAAAGACTGATGAATTTACAGTCTTCCTCTTAGTGCGAATTGCTTTTAATATTTCATGGTTATAATATATAATTCAAATCCTTAAAATATGGAAAAACTTGAGTGTTTTAGTCAAGAATATAGTACCAGGTTTAAAATAACATACAACTTTCCACTTAAATATCTACTTAAAAGGAGTTCTCATTTTTACCCCTCTGACATTTCATTTTTCTGCCTTTTTGTATCCAATTCCCTTGTGGGGAACATGGGAATAGATGCTTGTACCTTATTAGTACTTGAAAGAACAAATTAGTATTTCTACAAATTAAAAAATCATGTCTGANGAATAGATGCTTGTACCTTATTAGTACTTGAAAGAACAAATTAGTATTTCTACAAATTTTTTAATTAAATGATTAAAAAATCATGTCTGTTTTTTCCTGATGAGGCTTTTTCAAGTGAAGATGGAGCAGGAGCAACACCAGACTGAGATCAGAGATCTTCAAGACCAGCTCTCTGAAATGCATGATGAACTGGATAACGCAAAACATACTGATGAAGGGGAGAAAGAGGTTCTGATTGAGGTTAGTTATAAAGTACCAGAAGAAGGATGAAAAAATCAAAAGAATTGCATAAAAAGTGGAAACCAAGATACAGGTAGAAGAATCATGTGCCTTAGCTTTTCCCATTCTATCAGTCTAAAACAAGATACCATTACTAGGGGACCTAAGAAAGCATGTTATAACAACTACATTGACACTGAAAAGGAATACAAAGTGTAAGTACCATTATTTTATAGAATAAGAGAACAAATAACATAATGGTTAAGGGACAGGTGAGTTATCCACTCTTACCAGATAGTCATCTCAGTCAGTTTTAACAATTATGATTCTGGGTCAGAACAGGAAAGATCAGTTTAAAGATGTGTCCATACTAGGAAGGACAGATGAGATTCAACTAAGAAAATTAAAAGAACTCTCAAAAAAAAGAACAAAGCAGTCTCTAAATTTTTGCCCCCTGTTGATGGGTCCAGGGAGAGAAGAGAAGGGATACAGTCTGAAGAGGAACAAAAGAGTTACGGGTTTTCTGTCACCTTGGGATGAGAGAGCAATTGGTTGTAGACCTGGTTATAGTAATATGATAAAATAGAGAACACTGCTTATTAAATTTGTTGATAAGGGTATGTAAGAGTATCAGTGCACAGAGGTTCAAGAGGAAGATTAGAATTCAGAATTATCTTAATACTTTGTAGTACCAAAAGAATTAACTTCTCTTAATCCTAGTGCAAAGAACTAGTTGAAGAAATGGAAGCTAAATGTTAAAATGCAAAATAGGGAGCAAAAGCATAGGCAGTATATCTCAGGAATATTAAAGATGTTTGTATGCAAGACATGCTGAGTACGATAACTATGTAGTTTTGTGTTGGTGAGATTTGATTACTCTTTTAAGTTACTGTCTTAAATCTCAGGCACTGCAGTTGAAAGTTGTACATAAGTAGGGGAATATCTGGAATGATGGTGATAGCACTGAAAAACATTACCTATGAAGAAGGACGTTAATCTCAATGAAGGAGCGAGGGAAGAGTCAAAAGCACATCTTATATAATGTTGCTATAAAGGAGATAGTGATCACTTTTTCTATGTTGTGTGGGGCTAGAGTAAGAAATAAGAGACTTAGCTGCAGAGATTTGAAGTAAGTGTTGGAAAACATTTTCTATCAATATGGATAATTAAACAGTGGAGCATGATTATCTGGGATAGTAGTAGAATCCCTTTCATTGTAGGCTTTTAAGGACAGAATAAATGATGTGTGTCAGGAATGGTTTAGATGTACTGATCCTGCTTCAGTACAGGAGAAGTTTATGTGCTTTTTGAAAGATCAGTTATTCACAGCTTGAGAAATACCAAATTAGATAGTTCTTAAAGCTGTACATTTTTGATTGTTGCTGTTGATTTATTCTGGGTTTGTATACATGAATATGTGTATTTATTCTTCAGATTCACTGACTACCCGCTTCCTTCCCAGCAATTTGGAGAGGGGAAATGACTTCTTGGGGAAACATGGTAGGAGGAGGAAGGGTATAAGGGCATGGACTCAGTTGGAAAGCACTTGTTTTGTCTTCAGCGCTTGCAGAAGCAACTTCGTTCTTTCCAGCAGAAAACACAAGGAATTATCCTTGGGTTCACTTCTCTTGCAGTGGGGGAAACAAAGGTTTTTCTTTGTTCTTATCTACCTCTTTACTACAGAAGGTAGGACTGAGGAAGTTGTTTAATTGCAACTTTAGTTTGACTCCTGCTTTATTTACAGACAGCCTAACATACACCATCAAAATATTTTTTCATAGTTTAGCAGCATCAGATATGTTGACCCATTGTATAAAACATCAGCTATATGTAATACTTCTAATAATCTTAGGGTTTATTACATTTTTAGCTTACTATAGAAGTTGCATAAAATACATCAGTCATATGATACAAAGTTGGCCTTGGAGAGATGCTTTACTTCTCTGCAATACAAACAGAACATCCACTGGAGCTATTTGTCATGCAATTGTGTTTAATTTTGTTCTTTAGGAGCTGATGCAAATGAAGCAGGATCTGCAAGAAGTATTAATAGCAAAAGATCAACAAGAAGAGATTTTGAGAAAGAGAGAGAGAGAGCTTACAGCTTTAAAAGGAGCACTAAAAGAAGAAGTATCTAGCCATGACATGGAGATGGATAAACTTAAAGAACAACATGATAAAGAGTTACTCAATCTACAACAGAGCCTGGAGAAAGCAACAGAGGTGAAATAAGTGATTAAAATTAATCTCTGCAGGGAAAAATCATGCACCCTACAGATGTCCCATACTAAATGCTTTCAGATACTAGTATTTTCTTAGCAAAACAAACAAGTAAAGATTTGGGCTAGGAGGTTCTTAGCTGCTGTTAAGTTTTATTGCATACACATATAATGTTTTCATTGTTTGTCACAGCTGAAGTTGTAGCCCTTACTTCAGGCAGTTATTTACTACGTTTGCTTCATTGCAAAGGGAGTAGATGGGAGTATGCTACAGAGGACCATTTACTTGTCTTGGGTCAAATGGAATCACTGAAACTTTGAGAATGCCCTGAAGATTGCAAGTATGCTTTGCCAGTGATGCTGTTGAAAGTTTTGGAGCTTCCGGCAGTTCTCCACAGTTCATTGCAGCCCACTTTTCTTACCTTCAGCTTCTTGTGTCACACTGTGTTCCCTGATTACATTGTCCCACCTTGTGCCTTGAACTACTTACTACCAGAGGTGTTTTGTTTTATTTTGTGTCCTTTCCATTTATTGAGCTTATCTTGTTTACTGAATGGTCAAATTAGTGCCAGCAGGGAAACAGCAGGGAGTGGGTGTCTGGAAGCAGACAGGAGGAAAACAGAACCGCAGGAATTGCCTCTTCCAGCATCAGCAGGAAGTCTTTGTGAGGGGGAGAATAGGAACCGTATTCAGCTATGCATATCTGTTACTGTCTTCCAAAAGATGTCCTTTGTGAAGTTATCTTAGCAGAGACAGCAGCTAGGAATTTATTGAAAGATTTTTTTGTAAGGAACAGCTCTCATAAAATGTTGAGCATGTTTTTTACAGTGGCAATTATTTGTGCCTTTTCCGAATCCCCTTCCCTCATTTTATTTCTGTCAAATATTTGAGAAAACGTCTAAAGGCAAACTGTGCTTGACCAGTCTAAGACAAAATTGTAGGCCCAGTTTTATGCTTAGAAATATCTATGCTAATTTATATCTTTTACCCATACCTCATTGATGTTGGGTGAGTTGCAGTTATCCTACTAATTGTGGCTGAAAACATAATGTAGAACTCCGTTAAAATTAAGCTTGAAACTTGAAAGACGTTTCCAAAGCTTTATGTGCTTTAGAAGCAAAATAGGAGCACATAGGGAGAATGCTGGATAGATACTGTATGACTGAATTCTGATAAAGAGTATTCTTTTAAAGGATTGTTTTTAAATGTGTGATTTTCTTCAGTGGCTAGAAAAAATTATATACACTGGTTTGTTTATGCAGCCTAGGACTTCTACTTGAGATTGTTTGGCTTTGCTTAAATGTGTTGTTTCTTATTGTTTACATCATCATGAAGATATTTGACTCATCTGAGCTGCTTGAACTGAATTAATTTTTTTCTTTGAGAGAAAAGTAGAACATTTAAATTATCATTTTTTATTATACAGTAATTGTAGTGACAGCTTAACCTCAGTGAACCATCTTTCAAAGTTACTGCATGGTAATTTACTGTATTTCAATTATGGAACTGTAATTACAACTGACAAGAAATGAAAGAGTAGTCTGTTTGGCATAACAATAACACAGTCTGGGAAATGGCTCTATGACTAGGTTGCTGTGGCTTAGAGATAGTTATAAATAGCATTTATTTACTTGCGTGACATAGTCTATCTAATAGTAAATTTACTAAGATGTTAAAAAACGAAATTTAATTAATTAATGTTGCTCTAAGCACCAGTTCTGCTGTTCTGATTTTACTTCAAGTAATTTTTTTTTTGTTTTATTTTAAGTAAAACTTTTACCATGCTTAATTGGAAGGGGGTGTGTGTGTTTTGTTTTGTTGTCTTTTTTAATCTTGCTAGTATTAGTACCCTTAATGATTTTTTTGAAGCCTAGCATTATCTCTGTGCTTGCTGGCTGAGTTTAATTGTTGAGTTTGATATATCACCTATCAGGAAAGTATAACCAGCCTCTGCAGGGAGTTAGATGAGTGATCTGACATATGATGTTAATTATTGGTCTTATAATTAGTCTGGAATACCCAACAGTGTGTGTGAAAATCATGTTTTATACAATTGAAGCTGCTTGACTGGTTAAATTATTTTTTCTATATTATTGCAAGCTGGAAAGATTTATATTGAATGGTGGGATACAAGCAATTTACATCAAAGATTAGTGGAAAGGGCCATTTTGTTGTATTGAATGACGAAAATGGGTGTGTAAATGCTGTAACAACGGTTTATCATACAGAAAGTATGGATACTGATGTTTGATAGATCAGGGTATATTGGAGTCTGTATGTACAAGGTTGTTAGTTCTTATTGGTACACTGAAAAAGGTGTTTTGTGATATGTATTAGGCCGAAGGAAGTTTTTGCAGGGAGAAAGGAAGTAATTTTTGTGCCAGTGTTAAATCAACAGAATTTTTCAGCTGCTGGAGGCATCAGATAGGTTGGCAAGTAATGTACAGTGCATTCTGTTTGTGTGATTAGAATGCCACATAGATCTGTTTTGAAATCATGTTAGAAACATACTCAAGGTTATCTGATAGGAGAACAGGATGGGGTTATTTGTCACGTGCAATTCTGTTCTCATGTTCACTGATGTGGTGATAGGTTGGGATTTTCTTGTTTTGTTAAATAGAGATTGTTACATAAAGCCACAGATATTAAGATATTAATTTTCTTTGCTACCATTTACCTTTTTAACTCATTCTTGTGTTACATCTTTTGCTTGTGGTGGTCTTGAGACTGCTGTGGTTGTTCTTAACTTCATTACCTGTTTATTAAGACTGAGGCCAGACTATTTCCTTTTAACAATAGTACAAGTTTTACTCTTCTGTAACATACCTCTGTGGGGTAATAATTACCTTTAACTTAATAATAAGTTAAAAAATTAACGTCTTTCTAATTAAAAATGGATTTCTCTGTCACCGCAAGTGCTAGAGCAGAAATGAATATGAATCCCCACCTGGTTTTAATGTAGTATAAAAATTTTTATTATTTAATCCGACCCTACAACACAACAGGCCAGAATTGTACTATTTAACCATGAGTGCTCTGTTACTGTAGATGAAGTGCCCCTGTTTCAGTAAAATTTGGAAATAGCTTTTGGAGTGTAATACTGTAGGTAAAAGGTTGTAGCAAATTGCAGCTAGTACTGTTCAAATTCCACTGAAATTGTGTCAGCTTGGGAGTGCAGTTGCAAACTGCATAGCACTCAAATTTATGTCTGTTTTGCGAAGTAGTCTGCACAAATTACGTTGTTCAGAAAAAGCTGTAATCATCACATTATGAAGAGGCTTATCTAAGCCTGACCTTGACTGGTTTATTCAGGGTTCATCATACTTCTGACCTTGTCCTCAAAATGATAAAACAGGCGCTCGGAGTTTAGAAGCTGATTCATTTATCAACGCATTTAAGAATGCAATGAAGCTTGTGGTCATGTGAGCTTCAACTGTAGTGTATGTGTAAAGACATGTGATATGATTTAAGAGAAAAAGAAATTTTACCAGAGCAAGTGGTAGGAACAGCAAAAGACAGTAGTTAACCCTTCTGCACAGTTTACAAACTGAAAGTGTACTCCTTTAAAATAAGAAAACAATATAAAATTTTGAACATTGTAGATGAGAACAGGCTTTGGTTTTGTTTTTTTCCCCATCTGTATGAAGTGATTGTGAATTTAGGTGAATCTAGCACAGAGCTGTAAAGAACTTTGAAATGAAAGTGAATATTGTACCTTTTTCTTACCTAACCTGATAATATATTTCTTCTTCAAAGCTAATAAAAATCTCCCACATAGAGCAGAAACTTAACAAAAACTAGCTGAAGCATTGTAAATGATACTGATATACTGTGTATGCCTTTCTTGTAGAAATGGCTTGGCATATATAGTTTAAATGTAAAATGAAACATAACTAAATTTAGTTTACTCTGAGAACCTATTTTGGAATAATGCTGTACAAACACCGAACAGTGGTTATCAGAGTTACTCAGGGTAAAGTGAAGATATAACTGATTGTGGAGCATCACAGAGGCACTTTGGTATGTAAAAGGATAGACAAATTTAATTTATATAACTCTAAAATTATATATATGGAAAAAACCCAACAGGATCCCAACTATCTTGTGCCACTCTAAGGTGAAATCTTGGGGTTATAATACCTAGCTCTATAAAAACATTGTCTTGATAGCAGTAAAAGAAACAAATCATATTATAGGAATTACTTGGGCATAAGAGCATCACTGTGCCCTTGTATACATACGTCCATAACTCATCTGAATCTGCATCCTGAATGCTGTGTCTGAGTCTAGCTTGTTCACCTCAAAAAAGATACACAACAATTGGAAGAGATTAAAAGAAGATGAACCAGGATTTCAAATGCCACTGGTGTTTTTTTTTCTTTCCTCTGCTTGCCTGAAGCAGCCTTTGCCATGTTGAAATAACAGTGTTTTTTGTTTCAGTGGTAGAAGCTGGATGGTAACTGATCTAAACAGTATACAGAGTCAAAGAATAGTGGAGTGGCTGGTTCAAGTCAATGTTTCCTCTTGCATGATGTGCTCCCCCCTTTCATTTTCTGCCCTCTTTTACCAGCCCTCTAAAAGCCTGGTATGTTTTTGATTGATTTCCAGTGTGGTCCTACAAACACAGATGGAGTCGGGGAAAAAGAGGGAGGGTGCACAGACAGAAGTGTGATGGTGGAAGGAAGGCTGCAGGCACTCCTTAAATACGCATCATTATTGGAAACGCATATTTTAGAACTGTATATGGAAAATCTGGGAGACAGATTTGATTTGTTTTGCTGTAAGTGTCGGTTCTGTGCATGGAGAGGAAGTTGTTTAGTAATAGCATCATGCGTGTTTTTAGGTGGCCATTAAATGAAATACCAAACAAATTATGGAATATTAGCTGTGTTGTTAACAAGAACAATAAACATGCCTCCAAAGTGCACTGAAGATGTAACTTGGTGACTTTGTCTTTGGTGCTAAAGCAAGGTTTTTAAGTTCCAGCTCTTCTGGTCTTTCATTTCCATGCAATTTACTCCTCCATTTATTTACTGGGGATATGTGTGTGTTTGGATGCAGACAGGACCGTGAAACTATAACTGGGTGGTTTTTATACTGTATGTAGAGTTAAGAAAGTCTCTGAGCAAAACTGTCCTGCAAAGTTCTATTTGAGTTGGATTTGACCGCATCTAAACAAGACCAAAAAAAAAATATAAAATCTGTTTTATCTGTAGTGGTCATTTCACCATTCTGAACCTTATTCACCCAGGCCTATTTCACTTAGTCTGGGTTGGGAAGGGGGCGTTGTTTGTAGGGTTTTCTGGTTTCTGAAAGTTGGCAAGAGCCTGTGCAGTCAGATACTTTAGTACCACCAAGAGTATCTCTAATCTTTATTGGCAGAAGGCACTTTATGTATGTTCAGGAGGTTTGTCCTGTGAAAGTATATGTTTGTTTGTGTATGCATGTGAAATGTTTAACTGTGTAAATCCATTCAGCGATCCATTCTGTGAACACAGAACTAGTTAATATTTTACTCTAGTCTTTGCAACAACTTGTGACCTTGAAAAAACTGGCAGTATAAGTCAGTCTGTCGTGATACATAACTAGGACAATAATATGACATTGATATACCTACTTGTGGAGAGGTTAATACTTCCCCAACTCTGGATTTTATAACTCTGTAAATGTTTGGTCATGCCTATATTAGTAAATTTTGTTTAATATGCTTCTTTGTTTAAAAAAAAAAAAAAAAAAGGTGCATTCTCAATTTTAAAATGTAGGCGTTTAAATCTTTCATTACATCTCATAAATAAAAACCTAAATAGTTTTGGAAATAGTATTAAGAATACGTTACCGTTTAGATCAGTGAAAATGGCCTTGCAAGAAAACAAGTGTTGTCTCTAAACTGTCACAAGTGAATAATTTTTTAACCAGTTAATAGAATGGCTCTAGCTGAAATAGAAGAACAGGCTGACTTGCTTGTAAATTTGTGCACTGGCTTACTGAATAATCTCTTGAAGTAGAGCTAAGGATTCAGATTAGTTGCAGTGTATCTCACTAAGAGATAAAAACATATGGATCCTTTTAATAGATAACTAATGATAGTTAACTTCCAAAGGCATAGCCATGTGTTAAAGTAGGCTAGACCTCATTTTGAGATGATGGGGAAGAATTATGTATATAATCAGTGTAAGGTAGAAAAGCAGTAAGTAAGCCATTTAGGCCACTAAGTCTCTTTTCCAGAAGCTTGGGGGGGTTTGGTTGGTTGTTTTTTTTGGCAGTGGGGGTGGGAGGGTTGGTAGCCTAACACTCCATTTTGCTTTTAAGGAGTTTTTGCATTCCTTTTTTAGAAGTATGAGATTTTATTATTCGTGCTATCCAATGTTGCTGTGTCATTCATCCCAGGGCTTCCAACTGCTTTAAGAAATAGTGTCTGAGGTTAGAAGAATTGCCTAAAGGTACACAGTGGGGAAAAATACCGGAACTACAATCAGAGCTACAAACAGAAATAAAGACCTGTTATTTGCATTTGTGAGGTTTAAAAACTAGATGACTATACCTGAATAATGCTGATTTCAGAAGCTCTCTTTACTGAAGAGCTAATAAGGATTACAATTAAAGGGCTGTCCATATGTTGAGACTCAGTATGTTTGTTGTTTTTCCTTGGGTGTCAGTCTTTGGGTGTAGGTTGGTTTTGTTTTTTTTCTTTCTTTGGAAATCACCCGCATGTTACCTAGGGAAATCAGTTTCTAGTTGCTTTATTTAAACTTGATTTGTTTATATACAAAAAGGAGAGGAAAAGACAATAGAAAGGGATTTGATATCTCTGTCAGTACTATCCCCTTAGGATCATGTGAGGGAGTTCAGTAGATCTGAGTCCCTGAAGCCGCATGAAACTTTCTACATGTAGTTGAAGAAGTTAAACAACTAGTCCAGCATCAACCTGAAAAGGTGGCCCATGAGACCTCAGAGTTGGTCTTAGCAGACAGTATCTTCCTTGATACCTTAAGTGTTCTACACCAGGAACAGAATGAAGTGAGCAGCTGCACCATTCCCTTTTTTTCAGAAGGTTTTGGAAGATTATCATGTCATTTGCTTTGATCCTACAGGTATGAGTATGGAAAGAATATTTGAAAGTGTGTTGCTTCCATTAAAAAAACCTTCTATTTGTGCTCTGGCTCATTTTGAATGGAGATTTATTCTTTAGATTTGTACTTCAAGCATGGCAATTTAAGAACAAACAGTTAATTGGTTGAATTCAGTTTTACTCAGTTGAACTTGATTCTGAAAGGAAATGTAAAGGTTTTTAGAAAAATTGGCTGAGTTGTGCATAATAAACATTGAATCTAGACAAAATTTAACAATTCTAATAAACTGTGAATGAGATACTTGGCTCCCCCTCACTTTAGCTCTTCCTGTATTTTGTAAAAGTACTCTAAAGGTCCCGTACTGTGCAGTCACCGCCAAAGGGGAATTTCACCAGCTGAAACACTGAAGTCAGCCAAAACCATTTTTTAATGATCAGTTACACAACCACTCTCATGTCTTTGCCAGTGTTGAGGGTGTGGTAAAAAAAAAGGTGTGGAACCACAGAACAATTTCTGCATTCCTATACAAGAGGTTTTTTGCTGCATTGAGGTTGAAATAGAATATTTCATTTATATCTTGAGGACCCTGTTTGTGTGTTTCTTTGGGTTTACACAATAATGGGTGGTGGGAAGGATTTTGATGCCTTTTGTACTAACTGAGCTTCATCTCCAATTCTTTAAATCTGTTCACTGCTTGCACCAAAATTGAGAGTAGAGTAGCATATAAAAATATTTGCTTTACCAAGATTTCTTCAACAAAGGAGTTAACAGTATTTATTGCTTTATTTAAACTTGGTCTTGATTAATTTTAATGTATTTTAAAATATTTCTGAACATGTATGCAACTATATAGAAGGACACAAACCCAAACTTTATTAGATTCATTTCTTGCTAGGCAAAACTCCTGAAAGGGGCAGGATGAGAAGTGAGGGAACTGAATTTCACTGCTGAAGTTCCCTTATAGAGATTAACGTCCTTAGGCCCAAAGCTGAGAACTAAATGCTGCATGCATATGAACTCAGCAGCTGTGACTATGTGGGCTCAGATAAGCAGACCTGTGCTAGGTAAAACTTTATAAATTAGGTGTACATACCAAATCAAATAGTACCCATATATACATGTGCATGCATTCTCTCACTTTCTTCTCATCCATCTGTTATGAGTTAAAAATAGTTTTGTACTCACTTAAACACAATGTTAGAATGTTTCATTTATCAGTGTCTTTCAGACTTTGGTCTGTTCCTGCACACACTACATACTATTAAAAACTTCTTCTCACGAAAGAATTATATTGATTATTTCACAAACTTTAATTCTTTTTCTCAGCATAGCTGCGAGCTCATGAGTAACATTATTCCTCGTTTTAAGTATAGGAAAATAAGAGATAGAGAGATTACTGTCTAAAGGATGCATTAGTTGTGCATGTTCAAATTGGGGTGCCTAGGTTAACATAGTGTTAACCACTATATAGTCCTTGATATATTCAGGGCACAATTTTTGCTGACTTCAGTTGCAACGGTGCACTCAAGACTTTGGAAACCAAACCCTGGTGTCTCAAATCAAGCACCAAGAAAATTAAGGGGCATGCAGTTATTGATCCCCTCTGGAAAGTTTTGGTTGAGTGATTTGCCTCAGGAGCTCTTTGGCAGAGACAAGAATAGAGTCCAGAATCTCTAAGGCTGTATTTGGGTACCTTAGCTGTGAAACTGTCCTTTCTCTCACTCGTTTCTGCAGCACTGCTTTACTTCTGCAGCCTCTTTCACTGTAAACTCTTGGCTTGTTCTCGGGCTGATAGACTAATCCTTTAAGCTTCAGAATTAAAATGTATGAGAACTATTAAAAAATTTCAGTGGTTTTGACCACCATAGATTTTTTTCCTCCATCTATTTTTTTGTGGTAAGAAGCTGATTTTTTGCAGTGGACCGTTCTTTTAGGATTTGATAACTTATTTTGTTCATGGAGTCTGCTGCTGGGCTAATATGTAAAGCTATTGCATGTGCAGTATGGCATAATGACAACGTCAGAATGCAGATGCTTATCTTCAAGCAGTCACAGAGGACTTTGTATCGTGGGACCTCATCATTACAGCTATGTTTTCTTTCTTCTAGACAGACTTCTTTTTCTCTTTCCAGCTTTTTGCAGAAATTTGCAACCTATTGCCAGCTTCTTTTACCTAATCTCTGTAGCTTAAGCCTGCTGATAAGGCTTGCTCAGTCTTAAATCGTGAGTTTCAACATGATAAAATTTGAGAAAACATAATAAAATATTTAATGTATTCAAAAATAATAAATGAGAAGAAGGTATGAGTGTGTTTAAGAAGTCTGCAAGGATGTGGGTTTTAAGAGGAAGGTATTATTCCTTCAGAGATTGAGGAGGTGGAAATCTGAATGTGAAACAGGCTAAATGTAGGGAGTAGAAGGCACTGAGTGCCCTGGAAGACAAAGTGAGGACAGACAAATTGGAAGGAAAGAAAAAGTGAATGCAAGCAAACAAACATAACAAGGAAAACGCTATAGGGTTTTTACCTTACATAAATATAATTCCATACTATTATAGTAAAACTTGGTTTACTAAAACATACAGCCACAACTAGCAAGTGGGAGTAAAAAGAAATAAATGTTTTATAAATCATAGGGAAGAAACTGCAGTCTTGGAATTCACATATGTTAATTTTAAGATCGAAAGAGCCCACTTCAATGATTGACACAATTCTTTCCCCCCTGTTTTTTGGGGGGTTTGGCGTTTTTTGTTGTTTGCTAGTTTTGGTTTGGTTTTTTTGTATGGCAAGCATGTCTGAATATACAGTATTTCATTCCAGATTTTGTCTTCAAGAATCTTGTTTAACCAGTTTTATCTGTTATGTGCTCTGTATGCGTTTATGTACATAATCTCGTTTCAGCTCTCTGAAGAAGCTGATGCACAATTCTGTGAACTAAAGATCATGTTATATTAACATGTTTGTTAATGTTTCATATTCAGCTTAAATAATTACTTTGTGACCTTTACCCAGTTCTGTTACCATGGGTTAAATTTACATAAACTCAGTTAAAATGATTGCCAAAATATTACCAACATCCTCAAATATTAAATGTAGCAATTTAAAGGATTTATGAATGGGTACCAACAGGAGTCATTAATTGATGTAGTGTCATTAAGCCTTAAGAACCTTTTGTTAACTCACACTGTTTATGTACAGCACCATTACAAATAAGTCATGTGAGGACTGAAGGATATGGATCCAAAGCACTATCTGTACATGCGAGTTCTCCCTGTCTGGCTTTTTTCCCCATTTGTACTTACTAGCCCTATAGTGTTCAGTTCTCCTACTTTCATCCTCATCACTCTAACCCACTCTAAACCAATGCTTTTGCAAACAGCTTTCAACTCCTTTTTTGAATGTGTGAGCCAGTCACTGAATTTTAAATGAAGGCTGTGCCTTCTTGCTCATGTAGACAGAACCAAAGAGAATAGGATTACCGCTGGCTGTTAGCAAATACCATCTGTTGTACAGTTTAAACTGTCTATGCTGTTGCCGCTTTCAGTTTTAACCTATGAAATGCAATAATTGGCATTCAGGTAAATTCAATGTACATAATAATTTCTGTAATTTCTGTGCAGTGGTTTTCATATCTGCTACTGGCGTGCTTTCTTAGGGGAATTTTGTGCAGAATATACTGGGCCATCCCTAATGACAGTGATAAATTTAATGTATGGTCGCTATGTGAGTAATATTGCCTTCTAGTTGCTTGGGGCTGGTTGAGTACACTGCCTGTGTGGTAGGGTTCCATAGTCAAAGGACACAACAGTCTATTTCTGCTTCAGCAGTGTCCATATATGATCTGATAGCTGCTGGCTCGAACCTTATGTAACTGTTCAATGTATGGATAGGGATCTCTCTCCACTGGTTCTTCCCTGATGGTGTCGCTACAAGGTCTGTCGGAACTACATTTCAGTGCTTGTTTCCTTCACATATCCTTTCTAATGATACCTAGGCTCATTTCTATCATGTTCGCCTGTCTTCCCAAAGGAAGACCTGGAGGGGAGGTAGAAGGTGACATGGATTGTCAGATAAGACTAACAGTGCAGAATAGGAGAAGGGAAGAGGCTCAGTTTTTGATACCACATAACTCTCTGTGGCGATATGCTACAGGATATGGCATGTATTGCCAAAAGCTATTATAATGCAGAAGCTTCATTTATGCCAGTGAAGAACTCTGCATGCAATACTCATTACACAGGGGATAAATGAGTATAGGCTTTTTTTCTATCTAAACCAGTTGTGTAATTTGACCCTTTGGAGAAGTGATGCTGTGTGTGCGGTTTCTACTCAAAGAATGTCTAAATTGTATTTGTATGGTTTGACTTTGTTTAAATGTCCCTATCAAATTGAAGATACTCGTGTATTGTTTTTTCTAATATCATCCTGAATTATATCCTGAAGGTGATCTTCCATGCCTTATGTGTAGTGCAATTGTGTAAGGTAAATGGGTAGGATAGATACTCCTGTGTTTCTTTTCAGTCTTATCTGAGACAAGTTGAAAAGATGTTGAAACAATAGTGTACAGTGAAATGTACATTATGAAGAAAATTTCTTCTACTCTTCCCAGAAGATAAGAAAAATGCCCATCTCCAGCTACAATACAGTAAAGCTCCCCATATATACTAAAAGAGTTTTCTTACCATCTTGAAAAAGTGTGTGTAAGTGTATATATTTATTGTTGGTATTTTTTAAGTCATACTACACCTTTCGGGTGAAATGAAGGAATTTGGTACATAACATGTTAGAGAATTTGTTTGGGAATAGTTTATTCATGTGAAGGTGTAACCCTTGTAGTGATGCCAAGGTCATTAGAGACCTGTGGAGATCTGGTTAAGTACTGGTCACTCAGGCAGCTGGAACTTTAGGCAGGTTTTGCTTATATATCCAATTTATTTTCAAGATTGTAAATTGGGTTAATAAAGATAATACTTGCAACTTGCACTTTATACTTCTCTACCTTTTATATAAATTCACCTAGCATCTTGCTAACCTACTGAAATACATAGTGAAAAGGGAGAGAGAATACCAGTTTAGTTTAATTTTAGCGGCTGGAACAGTATCCTAAGATACATACAGCAAAAGGCAGGCTGGAGCAGATCTCTAGATGACTGCATCAGTGTAGGCTGAACTTAATTTTGAACCTGTTAGGTTAAATACATATATATGTGTATGTTTATGTATGTAGGTCTGTGGGTTTTGTTTGGTTGTTTGCTTTTGTGTGTGTGTGTGTGCGCGTACTTCTAAGTAAATAATGCTTCCTGTGTTGGGAAAGTAGAGCAAGCCATGGTAGATGAGGTAGTGGAATCTTCAGGTACAGTGTGGGTCTGCTGCAG
The DNA here is from genome assembly GCA_008711295.1 of Anarhynchus alexandrinus. Classification (NCBI taxonomy): domain Eukaryota; kingdom Metazoa; phylum Chordata; class Aves; order Charadriiformes; family Charadriidae; genus Anarhynchus; species Anarhynchus alexandrinus. The sequence goes on along the minus strand of VUYV01000008.1, from coordinate 8,296,527 downwards.
TCCTCTCTTAGTGTGCAGCCCTGTGTAGGCGGTTGGATGAAAAAGAACAGACAAATCAACATTCCTTTCCCTGAACTCCCCAGCATGCCTCAGCTGCTTTCACTCAGCTCCAGAAACGGGAAATGAGACAAAAAGGAGCCAGCCACTGGTGGAGTGCTTGCTAATTAGTAAACTTTGCTGTATGCAAAAAGTAAAAATTAAAGGAATATATAAATGCTATTGAAATTTGGTATGTGAGAACTTAAAGCATCAGCAGAGATTTATTTCAGAGCTTTTAACTAGTTTTGTACTTAAAAGAACAAGTTTTTTCAGTATTTTCAAAAGACCAGAACTTGTCAGCCTGGTTATGCTGCCAGTTTTTGTATAATAAGTTCATTGACCCTGTAGACAGTCTGAGTGTTTTCTGAGTTACTGCTTTATTGAACTAATTTGCATGATTTTAAAGCTGTTGCTTGCTAGAAAACAGTCTAGTGAGGGCGCACTTTGTAAACAGCCTTTTATATATCTTTGCTTATTCCTTTTGGGGGTGGGGAGGGGAAAATTGGGAGAGACAATCAAAAATAGCATAACTGAAAAGTGTTTTTCATGCTTTCATAAAATATTTCACAAAATAGTTTCTTACCAAACTACTCTGTAGGTTTTCTTTTGTTTTCACCCAATTTCACATGCAAAAATGTGATGCTTTAGTAATTAATGTGTAATTACCTATTGTCACCAGATAATATAGAGGCCAAAGGTATAAATGGATTCAAAAAGGATTAAAGAAATTAATGGATGATATATTCATGGAGGAAAAACTGGGAGAGCTGGGAGTGTGTAACGGGGAAAGATTCACCCTGTGGTGGTTTTTCCTCTTTTTGACCATCAACATCAGCTATTGGCCACTGGAGAGAATACTGGTCTAGATTGACTTATATGTTCTGGTGTTCTTACTATTCTTTAAGGTCTTAATGTAGAAGCAGTGGGCCTATACATGAGAACCAGATCTTTGTATTGCTTTGTATCAGACCCTGAATACCCAAGAGCAAGAACCACAAATTATATCTCGCATTCTTTTATGTTCTTTGGAAGAGATTCTGACAAAGATTCTGAGCAAAGATTAAATCCTTCCAGCTCTTTACTCCACAAAGTTAAATATTTACAGGTGCATACCTGGTCTGTGTTATAGTATAACAGTATGGATAGTATGACAATATAGACACATACTTCTACTCATGGTTTCCACAATAAATGGTAGGGTGTTTTAGAGAGGGTAAGTGGTGAGACTAAGGTGATGATTAGCTCTGAAAAGTTACATGCTGCAGCCAGTTGCCCTGCCAAAAAAAATAACCTATCACCACATGTGATAGATCGTGATGAGTAGTTTATTGTAATTTGTCTTTGTACTATATATTGATATGAGTTTCTGAAAAAATACAAAGTGTGTCTTTTTAAATACAAGTTGAACTCAGTAGCTAAACTCCTTCCATCCTTGGGCAGTAACTGAAAACCAAGCAGAACTTCTACTGAGTAAGTACAGCCCCAGGTGTGGGCTCTATGATGCACAGGTACAGCTGCACCAATACCACTGTAAGGTACTTCCAGGGTCTATTGCTCGTTCGTGCCTGCTCACCATCTGCTTTTCTGTGCTGGCACAGCACTTTGTGGGACCATATTGTGAAATGGATTGGGGCTTTTTTTCCAGTAACACCTTGTCTCCCCATGCCCCCATCCCCCATCCTTTGGTGTCAAGATCTCTTTATATTTTTGTGTGTCTGTGTGTATATATTACAGCTGATACTGTTCCCTAAGTTGATGTACTTTGCAGCCCCACAAATGGTTGCATGGATGTAGTGTTGTATGCTATTGCTTGGAATAAGCAGTGGGGGATGCTGCCTAAATTTTGTGTTGCTGTGGAAGACGCTCTTCATCAATGTGTTGATCCTTAAAAGTCCATATGGCTTTTGATGTCTGTTAAGTTTTGGTACATTGCTTGGAATTACCTAACAAAGGGATTTGATAATGAAAATATTTTAGGGCAATAAAGAGAAAGATGTTAAGGTGAAAATATGTGGTGGCAGGCATGAGACTGTTCAGGTGTTATATGTTACTTTAGCATACATTAGGTATACCTGAGGAAAAAAAAAAAGCTAATTGTGTGCTCTTCCACAGTAATATGGATAATAAAAATACGTGTTTGTAATGCATACAGACTTCAATTTAAATTCTTTGTTGACATTGTAATGTTATATCCTAGCTGTATTTGCTGTGGTACCATATGAAACTTCTGTTGGAAAATAGCATCAATTTTTTTTTTTTTTTTTTAAACATGACATACTGTGTTTTTACTAGAGTGCTGCTGTCCTTGCCAGTGAAAGAAACGCTGCACAAGAAGTGCGAAACAGTATAGAAAATCAAGTCAAAGAGCTGACTGAAGAAAATGAACAGTTGAAGAGAACTGTTGGTGAGCTAGAGAGTAACATTGAAGAGTTGCACAAACAAATTGATAATATGAAAGGAGAAGAAAATTCAGTGAAGGAAAAAATAAAGAGAGATGAGGTAAGTTGAGAAAACAAGTGCCTTAAGTAGTCTCCTTCCTGGTTGCAAAAGATACGTTGTAGAACAAAAACTGACAGAGAGGAGGATGGGCAATGTCATTAGGAAGGCTAAGCAAAACCAGCAGGATTTCGAGAAGCAGGATGCAGTTTGCTGACATGTATAGGAAAGATTTCTCCAGTGGAAACTAGTGTAAAAGCAAGTCACAGCTTGGACCTGGGGAGATCACTGATAGGCCAGAGTGAACGTACTTTATAGCTCAGTTCACTCGTCAGATTAAAGGCCTTGCCACTATTTCTAAATGTATCAAAACATATCATTGCAGGAAGAGAAGCAACAATTAGAAGAAGCTTTGAAACACGCTGAAAAGGAAGCAAAAGAATTGGTAGTGTTAAAAAGGTCTTTAGAAATCCAACTAGAAGATATGCAGGTAAGAATAAGAGCAATTTGGAATATTTAAATTTTAAATTTCCTGTTTGTTTACCTGAATCGCCATTGCTTTCTGCAGAGTAACATGTCACTCTTTTTGAAGTACCATTTGTTTCAAAGTCCAGACCTCACTGCAATGGTCAAATGAAATGTTTCATGAAAGCATTGCATCACCTAATCAAAATTGTTTTCTCGCTAAAGTCTCTTTTTTCTTTTTTTTTTTTTCTTCCACGGATCTAGCAAAATTTCAGGGAGATAATTGCAAAATAAAATGCCTAAGGTTTTATAAATCTCTTGTATTATTTTGAATGATCATTCAACACTGTTTGGTTGTACATATTTACCTGTTAAAGAAGAAAAAGCTGTGCTTGAATATAAATGAAAATACTTGTAGTAGACAAATATCAGGAAATTGGCTTATCTTTTTACTTTTTACGAACCTGTCTTATTTGCAAGTGTTGCACGAAACTGGTGTATTTCATCACAAAACCAGAGAAATTTAACACATATTGCTAGCACTTGCAGCCTGTTAAACTCTGTATGAAGTCCTCTTTCCCTTTACTCCTTACTAATCAGTATCCAGGAAAGGATATGCTGTCTCCCAAATGAGTCCAGAAACTTTTTATGCTTTTTACATAATACAAATTACTTTTAATGGTGGACTAGCATAAGAAAGACAATGACAATATGAATATAATTGTAAGTTACTGTAAACATAGCCAAATCTATTCCTCCTCTATCCCAAATACTGCTGTAGAGTTAGCCTCACTTGTGGTGAAATAACACTTAAGCTTCTTCACAAAGTAATTAATTGTCATGACAGATTGACTTTAAATTGCCAACTGACAAGCTGTTTACTTGACTTATGGTTACACTGTAACTGACAGGCCATCCAATTCCAGTGAGAAGTGCTCAAGGATTTTTGTATGTGAAGAGGACTCATATTAGAGATTATACTTGAGTTGACTATTGAAGCTGTCCAATAGGATGTCCCAAATTTCAAATACTGAAATTCAGTATAATGTATTAAAGAGCTAGACGCTGAGGAAACCACAGCGTTTGGATAGTTGGTAGGAACATTTCTATTGCATCATGTTTTTTAATACCTGACTGAAAGTGAAAGTGGTATAAATGAAAGTTCATTTGTTGCTAGAATGACATATTAGTCTATCTCAAATATTAACGTTATGCTAGGTATGCTGATTTTTATCAGTATTTTTCTCTTTTATCAGCTAATCTAGAAAAGGGAAATACCATATCCTGATTTGTGTTGCCCAAGGAAAATGATTGTTAATGAGAAACTACATATGACATGTTATTTCCTCTGAATAATATTACAAGAATGAAGTAGTATCTGTTGTAGTGTGGAGTTCTTATTAAAACAAAGATCATTTCTGTTGCAATGCTCAGTTTTCGTGAGGAATATTTTTACCTTATACCTGTGTTACAAAGTTTTCTGCTGGCTACATTTTGGCAAAATGACAAGGACCTTATTATGCCTTAGGGGTAATTTCACTGTTTGAAGAATAAATGGTTCTATGGCATAGTTATTAGCTAAATAATACGGACCATAATATGGACACCTATAGATTTTGAGAAGAGAATTATGCAGAATGGTGGGGTAAGAAAACTGCCATTTCCAGCCAAGTAGAATTCATCAAGTCCAGAGAACAGTTGGCTATTACACACTTTTCCAAAGAGCATGGTTGTGCATGTGAACCATCTGATTGGGCATTAAGAACTTGTTGATTTGGTAAGAAACACCACTGCTGTAAATTCTTTTTCAGTATTGTACTGTATATGTACCCAGAGAAGCCTTTGCTTTCTCCAGTCACTAAATGTGATGTACCAGAAGGGGAGGCTGGAAGGTGACATGATCTTTACTGAGTCCAGGAAATACTTCGTCCTGGATGCATCACAAGAGGGACATGGGCGTGAGAGATTTTAACAGATGGGGGGGGAATGAGAGCATTAAGCACCTGAACTTCAGTTCCCATGATACTCTGAAGCAGCATGCCACTGTAAGTTTATCGTTGAACTAACTAAAACCGAACTCAGCAAAACTGAAATTTGGAACAGGTCTGTTATCTAGGAATTGCATTTTCTATTAAAATAATTATGATTACAACTTCACAACACTTTATGATTTTTAGTAATGTATTTACTATTTGTTTTATCATCCTTCATAGTAACAAACAGTAAAAATAGGTTGATGGAAGTGGGGAGATGCAATACATGAAAAGTCAGGATGCCAGAATATAACTCAAAGGAGAAAAAGCTAAATTTCAATCTTGGGCATCTCAATCTGCTACATATCTGAAGATCAGGCAAAAGTTAGCATGACCTGATGAAAATTGAGGTGATCCACTGCTTGCATCAAGCCCCCTCTTACTATTGTCTTTAAATATTGTAATTATTCATACTTGTTATTACTTGGGCAATTGCTCTAGTTAGTAGATGAAATTTCTTCTCACATTAGTGATTGATTTTTTGGTTGGTTCATTGTTTTTTTTTGTTGTTGTTGATAACTCTGCAGTAAAGAGAGTGACCAGATTTGCTCTGATGTTTGCTTCCCTGATTTTCAGCACACTGGAAATGCAGAACAGCATCCTGCTGGCACCGTTATTTTGCCACAATGTATTTCACTGATCTGTATCTGCACAGTTTGTTTCTCAAGGATGTGTAAACAAACAGTAAAGTTAAATGATCTGTGAAAGGCTAATGGAGGGGGGTGCACATGAGGTTTTTATAACCTTTTCAAATATGGCACATTAGCAGGGTCCCAAGACTTCAGCATCTTTTAGAACTGAAGTGCTAAAGTTGAACCTTTTCAAGGTTCTTAAAATCCTTTGGTGTCAGCTAAACCAATTCTGGTGTAGAATTAGGCTTTGCAAAACAACATGTATTAGCCCCCAGCATGTTTTAGGGTTATGTATACACTTCTTAGGTATCCACCGTAACTCCTGTTTGTATCAGAGATATCTTTTGTTGACAGGTTATACAGGAACATAGAAGAGACAACAGATCTAAAGAAAACTTTAACTTCTAACATTTGACAATATTCTTTCTTTTCTCTTAGAACAATTATTTTTTGAGATTCTGATCTATATTGCCTACAGAAATACTACTGTGTTTTCATGGTTAAAGTTTTATAAGTTTAATAAAGTAAGCATCATAGGTATTAGATAGTCAACAAAACTTTATATTTCCAGTACTAAAATGTAAAACAATGTTTTGGAATGCTTTTAACAATTTATGATGATTTTAATTATTTACAATTTTTTGTTGGAACAATTTAAACTGTCCATAATCTGGTTTTAATCAATTTAATGGTGCTTCTCAGACTTCATAAAAACAAATGCTTTTTCTAGTCTTGTAGTGTCTATTTAGAGTAGGGCCATTAAGGTACTTTATTACGGAGGGAGAAGGAAGAGGTAAGGGTCCCAACATGTAGCTGGAAGATAACCTGCTTTTCTTGTATTGGAATGAACTCGTGACAGTCAGTTAACCCGCTGATGGACAGTATTTAGAAGTTGGAGGGTGGTAAGTTCTTGAACATCCTGAATGTGATAGCAGAAACGTTTGGAGCTTCAGGTAGATAAGCATACAGCATAGCTCTGCAGTTCATTCAAGATATAATCCAGACAATGAAGGTCTGGCTTGAACATTAATGGCAAAAGTTCTTTCAGAAAGGGAATTTCTATGCTAGGAGCTGCAAAATTCTGTTTGCACAGCATCTGTCACAATGAGACATCATCTAGATTAGGGTTTCTGGGTGCTACAGAAGCACAGCGGGGTGGGGGGTGTGGGAGGAATCCCCACTGGTTATTTCTCACTCAGCGTAGGTCCAGGTTTGTATTTTAATTTTCTTTTTAATGTAGGAAAAAAGATTGTTGTTGAAAACTCCTAAGTGAGCATATAGGAAAATGTGAAACCTGAAATGGATATTGAACCTCATGCAGGAGGTAGGATTTGCTGACACGTGTGCAACTGCAGAGGAATGCATGCTTTACACGTAACAGAATCATGACAAGGGTCTACGTTTGGTCCTACAAATGTTGCAACAGTGTTTTAGGAATTTATAGGAAGGATAAAGCACTGCATCGCTAAAATCATGTTTTGTCATGTAAATGCTAGCAAACTGTAACTCCATAAACTTTTAAAAATTTATTTAAGTTTATATATGTTACATCAGCTGGTGGTATTACTGCTGAGTGTTATATGACATTCCTTTAAGGCATTAGAAAAGAGAGTCTACATTTCATCATATATATTTTTTTAATCTACTGCAGGAGAACATTCGTTGTATTTCACAGGAACGGCAACAGTTAACTCAGCAGTTAAAAGATGAAACTCACCAGAAGGAACAGTTAAAGCAGATAAAGAATGAAATGGAGAATGAACGATGGCAGCTGAACAAGACTGTTGAAAAGTTACAGGAGGAGGTATGAGTTCACTCCAAAGAGGCTAAAGGAATCTGAATATCTAACAGACATGCAAATGAGCTGCCAAATTGTAAAGAATTATTTTTTTTTAAATGTGTAAAAGAAAGTGAAATGTAAACTTAACTATTAGTCTTTTTAACCTAGAGACTATCAATAAAAGCTTTCAGGGCTGGCACAGTGGTTGGAACACCACTATCTCAAAATACTGTTGTAAAACAGTTCTGTTTTGTTCAAACAAGATCCCAGATTTGAGTTCAGTTCTAATGTATGCTACAGCAGTATTTCAGGTTTTACAGGTGATTCTTAAAATGCTACTGCATTAGACTTATTTTGCCATCTGTGTGTAAGCTGTACAATTTAATATTGATATATTGAAATGTGACTGTACAGTTCATTATGTCGTTCAGCTGGAAAAACTGCTGACAGACAAAAAGAGAATAGTGTTGCTACACATACTGTTAGAAAATAACCTTAGTGGTTTGTGTTTTCACACTTCTGCATAGAAATTTATTTGCTTGGGAACATATTTGATAAATTTTCTATTTGAAAATACTGAGCTGAATATTGAAGCTGGAGAAAAAACTTTTGGTGTATTAAGCATGATAGAACCTTTTGTTAGCACTATTTTAAGAAAAAAATGATATGTACTTTTTTCCCAGATGTCTGAAATGGTAGAGGTCTCAAGAACATCAACTCTGGAGCTTCAGAACCAGCTTGATGAATACAAGGAGAAAAATCGCAGGGAACTTGCAGATGTGCAGAGGCAATTAAAAGAGAAAAACCTTGAGGTAGAGAAATCACGCCTGACAACGATGAGAATGCAAGATGAGGTAATTACTCATAAGTGACAAATTCTAACCTTTGACCTAGAATTCAGCTCAAATAGTTTTCAAGACAATGAGTGTTTGCTATCATGCTTTTGTGTACTTCATCACGAGAGACTGATCTCAATCAGCATGCTTTTGAGTTTCATTCTTCATGATGATGATCAGCATGTTACTTCTGCCAGGGAAATGGGGTTTCCTGTTTATGACAGATAAATGCAATGTTTGACAAATGAATGTGTCTTAAGTGATACAACAAGGATTCCATTGATGATCTGCTGCTCTGTTAATGCCTGAATTAGGAAAAAAAAACCCAGAAGTTATTTAGGAAAAAAAAAAAAAGGAAAATTCTGGCTCTAAAGGAGTTGACATACATTCTCCTCTTCTGTCGTATGAGCCAAGTTGCAGATTTAAATGACAAAGGTGTCTGTGCAACTAAGAATCAACCACAGTCTTGAAGTGTCTGCCTCTTAGCATGTAAATTTTGTCATAAAGGCAATCCAGTCTTTTAAAAATCTGCATATACTTGTTCTGCAGTTGGAAAAGCTATGAGAATACACTAGTCACAGGTGTTTTCTGTATGTAGAATATTTTAATAGTTTGATTTTTCCCGTTCAGAACTTCTCTTATGTTGCCCTCTCCCCTTAACAAACTTGTTTTAAATTCAGTTTAAAAGAACATTAATAGAAGGAAGTATAGTTCTTTATATATTATTCGGTCTTCCTTCTACATTTATTCCATTCAGGGATGGAGAGACTTTGTAAAGGGATGAAGACTCATAATAAAATGTTAAAGATAAAACTGGGATATTGAGAACATGGCTCTTCAGTTGAATAAATGAGAATAGACAGTGTAAATAAAAGATAACTATATGTGTGTGTATGTAAATATGTATACTCACTGTGTTTACAGTTATTATGAAAAATACTTCTGGTGTTATCTGTTGCAACTACGAAACAAATACAAAGAAAAAAATTCAGAACAAAATAAACCTTCATTATTTGATGAAAAGATAACCCAAACACTATATAAAGGACAAAATATTACTGGTTGTGGAATTCTACATCTCTATGAGGCCATACGTAAAATCCTAGGGCTTTAAAAATGTAGTATGGCAACTAGCTGCAAAAGAGGAAACAAAATCTGAAAATATAGGATAGGCAGGTTAAACAGCAGAGTCTCTAAAGAGACTAAATATTTAGGACAGTTGAAAGCCTTTGTATCTCTTCCTCTTTTGTGTTTACCAAGAAGTACAAACAGATAGTCCTTCTATTCAAAGTGAAAATGTCTGTTGTCTGTCAAAATCCTCTTGAGTAGGTGTCATAGTGCACAAAACATTCTTTTTGAGAGTCTCATCAAATGCCAAGGATTGTAATGATCATTGCAAAACAAGTATCATCATCTTGTTCTAGAAGAAAAATTATAAAACAGTCTTGCGAGGCAGTATGGGAGTTCTTCATTGCTGCATCTCTTGTAAGTTCTCTGTGGATACATAAAAGATACCAATCTTGAAAGCTGTCAATCCAATGTCATTCTGAAATATTAAATGCATATGAAATGCTATTAATATACAGATGTCTGCACTTAACTAGCTGTTCACCAAGTCATGCAGATATCCAATGTTCTGTTGTCAGGACTTAGCAATAGATAGCAAACCCTCTTAACAGTCACTAATGTGTTATTTTAGCCTTGTCACTAAAAATAAGCACTTGACTAAACAGAGGAAGAGTATGGAAGTCTGTATGCTGAATAAAAAAAGTTCTTATCATATATTATATACATACTACAAGTATAAGGAATGATCACAGTCTCACCTAAAATCCCTCTCACTACTTTATTTTTTTTGTTTAAGTACTGTGAAAGTTTTAGATAATTTTATTGAATACATTCTGTTGTTAGAGTAGGTAACTTTTGTCCTCAGCAGATAGCCCTACTATATCTAAAAGTTATACTAATGTGCATATATATATATGTTAGCAATTATGTCATACGCAAAATGCTGTCATCGAAGTACCTCAGACATATAAACTACATAATTATTCAAAAGCTAAAGTATTGGTAGTCTGAAAAGGAAAGGAATAATATTGCAAAAGTTCCAAAGATATAACCATTTATAAAATTGTAAAAATTTTGGTTTGATGTAACTGGGTAAAAAGAAATTAATAAACCAACCCCACTATGTATAATTGTTACTGTAAAAACTGTATTATGAAGCATTTCTTTAGATCTTACATTTAATCCAAATTTATTTTCTTGGTGCCATCTTGTGGATAAAACCAAAATTACTATGAAAAGCAATATAACTCAGTACAATTTCTGTCACGCTTCAGTCATGTTTGTACTTAGTCCCCTTTACTGACATAACTTATTTACTGAAAGTACAGTATAAAGTGTATTACCATAGTCTTATTGTTTCAGATGCGTCTTATGGAAGAAAACTTGAGGGACCACCAGAGAGCTCAGGATGAGGCAATAACAAAAACTCAACTGCTAGAACAGACTGTGAAAGGCTTGGAGTATGAACTGGAAGCCAAAAACCACTTAAAAGATGATCGGGCAAGACAAATCAAACTAATGGAGGTAAAAGACATTATAAGGGTTGGTGTCTTATTAGGAATGATATATAATTTTGGTATTTCACATGAATTCTGCCTAGGAAGAAACAAAATAACTTCATGTTGTTAATGAAAATCCATGTAGTACTGCTGCAGGAATTATTCTGGTATGTGCTAAAGATGATCTGTTAGCATATCTATTGTAGCATGATATATTCTAAATTGCAATTGTTCTTTCATTGTTTTAATTAAGTTTCTTTTTAATTAATTTTTCTAGAGTTTATCAGGTAAAATTGTGTACTTCTTGTTCATAGGCCCATCACTCAAAACTACAGAAGTATTTAGAAGTGTAAGTTTTATTTAGCATCTAATATCAATTCATTTCAGAAGCCTAAATAACATCATTATTCTAACTGTTGTTACAGGCTTAGCTTTATAACTGTTCAGTTCAACTAAGCTGTCATTTGACTTTCATAAACAAACACTTCTATACCATTGTACTCATATGAAAAAAAATTGTCTTCCAAATGTATAATGTAACTGAGACATTCTAAAAACAGTCTCTAGAAACATTACAGAATTTCTCTTATTTTCTTGAAATTTGTGGGAGGGATTAAAAAAGGAAATGAAACTTCTATTTTACTTCTGTCAGACAAAAAAAAAATCATTTTAAAAGCTTATCTACCTGCCATCTCTTTTTCTGCATCCTGTACATGTTTTCAGAGGCATTTTACTTTTCAAGCCTGTTCTTTCAGACAGTTTGAGTCCTTGATGTTTAAGGAAGAATGCCCTGGTAGCAATCTGAAGAGGATGGGAAAGAAGTATTGTTGAAATTACTTTTCTTTGTCCCACTTAGGACAAGTTATCTCACCTGGAACTTGAGCTTGATGAAGAAAAGACTAATTCGGATTTGTTGTCTGAGAGGATCAGTAGATGCAGAGAACAGGTATTTGAACAAGTTTTCCAACTGTTGTATAACGACGAGGAAAAAGTGTTATTAGGATCTCAAACAATATTGATTAAATAGTGATTAGTAATATGGTTTATATACCAGAAAAACAAGGTTCACAAACATGATTAAAGATGCTCCTCTATGTCATCACAGACTAATTTTTTCCTGTTTTCCTAACTGGAAAACTGACACAGATTGCATATAAAGACTGAAGACCGGTATTATCCTCTGATATTCTTGATGTAGTGAGCTTCATCATGTAATCATTGATGCATGCAGAGATGATGCTATCTTAGGCTTAGTTTTAGGTGGTAAGGCTGTCAGAGTAAGCTTGGTTGTAGGGACTATCTTAGATTGAATGATCACAATTTTTTAACTTTACTGAAAAATAGGCCAGCGTAATAGTCGTGATTTCAAAGAAGGGGGAACATAGGAAATTGTGGCATTAATTAGTGAAGTCAGCTGAACTGAAGATGCTGGCCAGTTTCAACAGAGAGGAAGCTTTCTTTTCATTACAAGTGTAGAACTGATTAAGCTATATCAAAGATAAGACTGTTGGAAAGTGTTTTCCCCATAAAAAACATAAGTCATTAGAAGTGTTATATAAGTAGATAGCCCAGGAAGTGGGGAAGAAGGATTTATTAACAAGGTTGTGTTTGATGGAGCAGAAAATGTAAAGATGAAACGAGATTTGCCAAGATAAGTGAGAACTATTTTAGTAATTCAAACAAGTGACAAAAAGGTTCTTGACTGTATAAGTAGAACAAAAGTTGTGGAAACTGTATGATGAGTTATCAATCAAGATAAAAAGTAATCCAGGTATGTCTCCTCAAATAAATGAATATTTTGCCTCTGTCTTCAGTAAGGCCAGTGAATGTGCAGGTGGGGGGAAGTGGAGTGGGCTCATTGGAAATGAGACCATTGAGCTGGAAATCACCAAGTCTAAGAGAATTAGGAGTTCATTGTTCTGAAGAAAGAGGCCTTAATGATATTATTCAAGATTTTTGGAAGAACTCACATATGAAATTACAGGTCCTGTAACAAAGATTTATAATAAACCAGAAAAGTAGAGAATAGCGCCTAATGAGTAGAAAAGTAACCAGAGCATCCATCGTCGAGTAGTCAGTTTTTGATTAGTTCACGGAAAAGAATATGGTGATGTGGCTGTCTTGGAATATCACAGCCTAGACAATGTTCTTTGCCTTAGTTTTACATTCTGAAAGATATGAAACTGATGCATATCTCATTACAGCATGTCTACTACATTATGTACTATACCTTAGTAATTACCTAAAAGTCCAGCAGACAATTTCCATTGAGGTACACTCGCGATAGTCTGTTCTGTTTTTCTCTTTCATTCTCCAGAAAAAAAGAATTGCTAACATTCTTTTGAATAGCTTTAATTTCAAGAAAGTAAAATGTTAGTTTCTATGTTTTTTCAATGAAATTGTGTATTCCACTGAGACAGCTGGAGAGTTTTAAAGTGAGTTAGAGCTCTCTTTCATGCATCCTTGAAACACCAAGGTGCCATTACTACTTTGTTGGGAGTCAGGTTACTGACATTCTATTTGATTGTCTTTTTGCTATTGTTCCATTGATATTGTACAGACTCTGAGTCAGTGGGTGAAATAGAATGTAAAGGACCCGTAATAATGTGGGGCCATGCTATTGTTAAATTAGGAAGCCTTTAATACTAGAGTCTATGCCTGTGTTGTAAGCCTGGGATAGAAGAACCTTAGTCATTGCTGCACTAGTGGGTACTATAGTAAGTTAATTTGCTAACTGAATGGAAACCTAAAATACAGATGGGTGACCAAATTGTTACATAATAGGTAAAAGACATGTTTATTTTGAGGTCTGGAGTTTCTCATTTCACACATGAGTTACAAAGGTTGCTTTGTTTTGATTTTATGCCAGAATGACTAAGTAGTCAAATTACTAAAGAGTATTTCAGGGTCTGCTAAGCATTTATAATGACATGAGAAATTATAATGTATTTGTTTTGGTAATATCTGTATTTCTGTAGATTTTTTTTAAAATTATAAATGTGTTATTTTAATACACTGATAATGAAGTATAATAGTCAAATTCCTAGTAAAAACAAATTGAAACAACTGTTTCTATTTTACATAAAGATAAATGTTTGAATAGACATTGGGAAGGCTGATAGTTCACATTTCATTTACCATGAAATGTTACCATTTTTTAATTTGAACACCCTTTTGAATCTGGGAATGGCTGCATGAGACACTGTTCTCATCTTCCCTACCTCGTTCTCAAGACGTACCACAAAGAAGTGAAAACAATAAAAAATTTTGGGGGAAAGGTGAATCATATCCTATTAGTTTTTAAATTATGAGATATTAGCAACTCTGGAAAAAAGGAAAATGGTCAACAAACACACACACATAGAAAGCGAGAAGACTCAGCTGCCCTTTGAGTCCAAAGTGAGCAGGGACAGGGCACATCTTAGTACATGATGTTTCCCTCCCACCCCCCAAAGAAGTGAAATGAAGTACCTCTTGCCATTTTGTTTTTGCAAACATAGTTGAAAAATATTTAAGATGCCCTCATCAATTCTTGTATTCTGTGAAAATGCAAACATAAGTCTGTTGACTTCAGAGTTGTTTCCAGTAAGTGTGAAAAATGGACTAGTTAGTTTCCATGACAACTTTAGAATAAATACAGAAGGATAAAATTGCATTGACTGCATCACACACTTCCTTTTGGTAAAGAGTTCCCAATGGATAGCTGTATACCCCTCTTTACCTGGCACCAGGTGTGGGAAGCAAACAAATGAAAATGTGGACATGAAGGTTGCTTTTCAGTTATGAAGGATCAAAGGGGTTTGTTTGGCTTCAGCTTATTTGTTTGTTAAACATTGGGTTTTTTTGGTCACATACTTAAGAATTGTGTATGTAGGTATATATATTTATATAGGCACACACGTGTATATGTATATATTTTACTTTTCCCTACTTAGGTATTAACAAGAGACACAGGCTGTGAACCTAGTGCAAGATGGTAAACAATGGTGATAGCATCTAAAATTTTAGAAATCAAATTGCTTTCACTAATAATGAACTCAACAGCTGCTTCTAATCCTAAAGCTGGTGCAAAATGCTGTTATGTCTAATAAAGCTTTGTAAAATCTGATACAATTGCTTTTCTCAATTCTTTGCTGTTAGCATTCTTCAAATCCAGTTGTGATATATGTTGCCTTAAGCTTCAGAAATAGTTTATTCTTTGAACATAATTAGAATATATTAGATATATGAAAAGTAGAATGTGAAGCACAAAGCTCCTCATGATGCATACCCAGAGCCTATCTTAACTGCTGTGAAATGAGTGAAAAGTTTGAGCGCATTTTGGCAAACAACTGCTTTTTTTCTTTTGTGCATGTTAATTATGTGTTCACTAATGAAAAGTGCAAAGAGATAAATGAAAACAGTTTTCACCTCGCCCAGCAAGAATTGTGTCCTGCTGCCCTTCTCTTTTTACAAGCTCTTGTATATATTTGCATGTAGCTTTCTGATCCTAATGAGATATAATACTTTTTCTCTCTCCCACTGTTTTTCTGTGAGGCTGCTTTTACTGTGAGGTGTCCAACAACAGTAGCAGTCATCTTGGAATTATAATAATTGTCCTCTAAATAATTCTTTAATTTGAGATCTTGGGAAGGTTGCACAAATTTGTCACAGACTTTGAGCACAGTAAGAGCACAGTAGAACTTTAGAGTGGCCCATTGAGTAAGTCCCTACATAAAACAAAACCCCTTTCTTTAGTTAACAGTTGCATTTTTAATTAGTCATTCATTTTACTACAGATTTTGCTTGATTTTTTTCTGTGTCTGTCTTTGTGGCTAAAGCAATTACAGCTGAATAAATGCTATGTAATCCCTCACATTATAACTTTTTTTCATATATTTAATGAATAAATGCAGCTATTTGTACAGGAGTGATTCTAATTTTTATATATAAAGTAATATTTTAATATATAAAACAATCTTTTACTATCGAATGTACAACACTATTATTTTTAGGCTTCTGTGTGACAATGAGAGCTTTTAGGAAATTACCCAGCTGTTGAGAACACAGCCATGTGCTAACATTTGTACTCCAGTAACTGCTATGACCTTAGTTTTCAGGAATGCCTTCTACTGTTCCGAAACCATACTGTGATATAACATATGCAACTGCATGTGTTGCTACCATTATTTGTATTCATATCTTCGTTTCAAAGCTACAGAAAGAGTGTAAATTACTTCTTTTAAGCATGTGATTAGCTAGAAGTATATCTTTTAATATTATAATGTGGTAAAAAAAAGACCTAAGGTAAAATTTCATGTGCTGTATGTGTTTAACCTTCACATTCTTAGCATTGCTTTTGGATTTTTTTAATGCAAGAATTCCCAATTGCTTTTGAATGACCTTTAGTGAGATAAATCTGTAACTTAGACCTGCTTAACTGTTTTGGTGTGTTTACGCAAGTTCATATGCCACTGTTGTAAAGCAAGGAAGAATGCTGTCGCTTCTGAAACCTTTGTCAGTCTTTTTGCAGGTACAGTAATTGGCATAGATGTTTGCTGTGTTCCCCAGGTGATACTCATCATAGTAAACATTATGCAGGGAGTAGCACAAATGCTGTGGTAACGTTAGCTGTGCCTGCAAAGGCATTTGTAAAACCTTGAGGGCAGTCTCAGCAGAGTGAGAGGCAAGAAAAGTATTTGGGCACTGCAAACTTCTTCCTTTAGCCCCGAAGTTTCAGTAGCAGCTGTTAGGCAGTTTAGAGTTTCTCTTTGATCCTCAGAATTGTTTTTCCCAGTCAAGTCCAGTAGTGAGATAAAACAAACTAATTCTGTATTCTTATCTTGATTCTGTATTGATCAGGTAGTTTTCTTCTTAGATATGGAGAATATACTTTCCTTTTGGTTATTGAATATGCAACTGAAAAATATATGGAAACTAGCAGAAGTTGTGTTTTAACAAAACAAATGAAAACCACCCCCTCCCCAAATCCAGAAGTCAGTGCTCTCCTGGCATGACAGACATAAAATTGACTGGAGGGGGGGAGGACTATTCATATCCACTATGCATCAGAGTCTGTTGAAAAAGAGCTTTTACTATTCTCAGGGACATAGAAAACTGTAATTGTCTGTAGTTTCTCACTGAGTTCTTGGCACTTCTCTGCAGTTACTAGTTTGTGTTTAATAAAGTGAAACTTCAAAGTAGACTAGTCAGCACATTAAAAATAAGGTGCCGTTTCAGAGCTTCAGACTTTAGTATGAAGAAAACAACTGTAGAAGGTGTTTGCAGACTGATGTGATGTTCTGGAACTCAGTTCCCTGCCACATATGTCTTTCGTGCAACATTTTAGAGTTCAGTTCCCTGCTACAGAATATATATACTGAACATCAACAATACCTAGTGTGGCTGGAAAATGCATATAATAAACACCGGGAATAACATGGGCTTCCTGAAGAGGAAAATTTTATTTGAGATTGTAATTGTAAACGTCATCTGAAATCATGAGGATGTCTTGAGTTCTAAGAAAGAGCAAATTTTTTCTCATTGCGTAGGTATATGTACTTTATGTATATGTACATATGCATGCATATGTATACATACACACAGTATCATATAGATAAATGTAAATTAAATCTTTTATTAAAATTTCTGTCTTTTCTTTCTATAATAGATTGAACAAATGAGGACAGAGCTACTTCAGGAAAGAGCTGTAAAGCAAGATTTGGAGTGTGACAAAATTTCACTGGAAAGACAGGTAGTTATGGCTGGCATATCATCACACTAGCCAGATAACAGGCCGGGTATCTGCCTTCATTAGGAAATTCAAATAAGGATTTAAGGAATACAGTATTTGGTAGCTGGCACTATCATAGAATAGCTTGTGTTGGAAAGGACCTTTAAAGGCCATCTAGTCCAATCTCCCCCACCATGAGCAGGAACATCTTCAACTAGATGAGGTTGCTCAGCGCCCCGTCCAACCTGACCTGGAAAGTTTCCAGGGATGAGGCATCTACCAGCTCTCTGGGCAGCCTGTTCCAGTGTTTCACCATCCCTCATTGTAAAAATTTTCTTCCTTATATCTAGTCTAAATCTCCCCTTTTTCAGTTTAAAACTATTGCCTAGTGCTGTCGCAACGGACCCTGCTATCCCACCATAGTGTGCTCCTGGGAGTACGTGTTAGTACGAATAGATTAAAAACCATAAGTATCTTAATATTGATAGTCAAAATATTATAATCTTGAATTTAGCCTTCTCTTAATATTTTTGCTTTCTATACTGCCCGTTTTAGTTTGAGGTTTGTCATAGTTTATGTATTTCATGTACTAAACACTCATACTATGCATACGTCTGTTTATATAATATAATATGACATTTTTGTTGTAGTGAATCCAGGCTTCTCTCTACCACACGAATTCTGTCTATATGTTGGAGCATCAAAGACATTAAAAAAAGAAATGTGACAGTTGGTATGGTACACTTGTTTCAGAACAAAACTGAGATATCAGTGTGGAAACTTTTAAAAAGCACATACACAGAAAAGACTGTAGAACGTCAAAGACACTGTTATCCAATTTAGCTGTAAATCCTTTGACCACTTTTGGAGGAGCTATTCCTCAAAGTCTTAACAGTACTTCAGGAACACTGTTGAACATAGATCATAATTTCAAGCACTTGTGATTTTTAGTCAAATACTTTCTTCTGTAGGAACAAAGAAGTGAAAAAATGAAATGGCTCTGAAATAAAAGACACAGATTTGATAGGGAACTGCTAATCCCTGTTGTCTAGGAAGGAATATTGCTCGTATGTTTCAATATCTGTGACGGAAAGTACATTAAAAATATTTTCTAGCTATTTGCAAGGTTTTATTCTGCAGCTCAGTGGTCTTAGAAAGCAAGATTACTATCATAGCCCCTAGCTGAGATCCAGAGGAAAGCTATCTTAGCAAGTCATAGTGTTATGACAGTCTCAAGAACAGATTGTAATGGGAATTTAGAGAACATGTTTATACCAGACACTTAATTTGGTGCCTTAAATTAAGTGAAATTAATCCTATCTTAATTGTTTGAGAAAAAAAGAATGCCACCTACTGGTATATCCCATGTACATCCTTATATGTTAGTTGTGACTTTCCTATCATAGCTTTTTCAGTGTGTGAGATCTGAGATCATAGCTTGAAGTTCTGTAACAAAGAGCGTTATTTTCTGTTCCTCATGTAACTCTTCTTTTTTTTTTGGTAACTTTATCTTTAGGTCCCTATTGAAAACCTTAATTACCTAGCCTCATAAAAATTAAAGTGTAAATCTGAGCAAAAAGTCGTCTTTTACAAATCATGCGGCTTGCGAAGTTTTTCGAACTATTTATGTAGTAGGAATAGCATTGAGTAGTTAAGAAAGGGGGGGGGAACCCACAGTAACAGCTTTGATAGAGTAAAGCAATATTGGATGCAAGTAATTTCTTTGTCTACTTGTGGGTTACAGGGGAAGAATACAGAATTTGACAAAAGAATTGTGTGGAGAATAAGACAGATCCAATGCTATTTGAAAAATTTTGACACAATAAAAAATCCCATTGGAAGGGACTTGCAACCATCTGAAGTTCAAAGGTCCATTTAAGCCTAAAACTTTAACTCAAGCTTAACACTAAATACTTTTTAGTAAAGCACAGTAATAGAAGATGTGTTCGTAGTAAACAGCAAAATCTCACTGACTCTCTTTTTCAATATGTACTAAATTAAAGATACATTTATCGCCTTATGTTTGCCTGGAGAAATTTATTTTGTGTTAAGGTGATATTTGTTAACATGAGCATGTATGTAGTAATCAAATATGTTCCAACTCTAGAACAAAGACTTGAAGAGCCGAATCCTTCACCTGGAGGGTTCTTACCGATCCAGTAAAGAGGGACTTGTTGCACAAATGGAAGCAAGGATCACAGAGCTAGAAGAACGGCTTGAAAATGAAGAGAGGTGAAACTAGTTATGTTACGATCAAAACATGCATGTTTATGTTTGTTAATATGGCCTCTTGCTAATATTAAGTCTCTAATACAATTAACTTTTTTCTTTTTTTTTTCCTCACAAGCACCAAATTAAAATGGTTACTGTTTCATACAGGTATTGCGAATTTTCTTTTTGAATGAAAGCACACTAGAAGTTGCCTTATAAATTTAAAACCGGGCACAATGCTAACATGGTTCTGTACCTCATTATATTATAAATGTCTGATACCAGTAACAGACTTAGAAATACTAACTGTAGTTTAACACTTCAATTTTCATGTTCATTTCATTGTTTAATCTTGGAGGACTGTATTTTTTTCCTAAATGTTGCTCTGGAGACAGAAGACATTGCCCTTGAACAAATTTCTTAATATGTTGCATGGAATCAGTAAATCAAAGCAGGGCCTGTTAGTATTTATTTAATTGTTTGAAAATTGCTAAGGGATTATGACAGCAGGATTGGAAGTATTTCAGTTCCTTTTTTTAGAAGCCTGTCTTTTGTTTGTTTTGTTTTTTCTAGGGATAGAGCTAATTTCCAACTAAGTAACCGCAGACTTGAGAGAAAAGTGAAGGAATTAATGTTGCAAGTAGATGATGAACATCTCTCATTGACTGATCAAAAGGACCAGGTAGAGGGAAAGACTAACATGCAAATATCTGATATGAATCCTACTAGCATAAATCATCATTTATAAAAGATAGGAGAAGAATATAGGTAGATACTGTTTACTCCATTATTTATGAACTCCCATTTAGTGACATTTGCAGTTCCCATTGTCATCGTGTTCTTTTGTCTAGTACTAAATTGTTATTAATTTCTAAAATTATGAAAACAAAGCACTTACAGAAGCAATGCTATAATTATTTTAAGAAATACAGCCAATAACAGTGTATGATCCTATAAATCTGTACACCAACATATGATTCTATAAATACATATGCTAACAAATAATAGATTCTGTTTTGCCACTATAAAATTTTATTTAAAGAAAGAAGCTATTTGTTGTTAGATACAGGCTATAAGTATTAAGCATATGTTGATATTCTGAAAAGCAATATGTTCTACTGTTCCCATGGTCTTTGTTGATTCCTCGCTTAAAACGTGGTTTATTTCAGTACATGAATCAAATAGTTAATATTCTGCCTACAGATTGAACGGTATGTTTCAAATTGCAGATATTTGTTAAGGGAACAATCTTACAAAATCTTCCTGTTTTTTAAAATGTATTTCATAGTATCTGTCTGGTAAAGTTGCTTAACTTAGACACACTAATAGCTCCAGTCTTCCCTTATTGGCTCCTGAAGTCACGTAACACTATCTTACTCTTCCAAAGCTATGTTCACTTGTTGCTGTTTTTTCTTCTTAAAAAAATTGTATCCCATCACTTTTCTCGGAGTCTAATGCTGACTTTTGAATATATCTGAAGCACAGGATTGCAGTGTCACTACACTGGCAAAGTTGTGTCTTTATTCTCCCTCTCATAGATGCTGGAAGAATAAAATTCCTTTATTAAAATAGTCCTCTAATCAGCTGACATGTAAATATTTCAGTTGAGTTTGCGTTTGAAAGCAATGAAACGTCAAGTTGAAGAAGCAGAAGAAGAAATAGACAGACTGGAAAGTGCTAAAAAGAAACTCCAGAGAGAACTGGAAGAGCAACTAGACGTGAATGAACAATTGCAAGGACAGCTTAACACTGCAAAGAAGGAATTAAGGTAGGATAACTTGTCAGACCTTACAATTACATATCACACCACAACTCACAACATTGATCTCTTGCTCCTTTAGTCCGTGATCTGAGGGCTTCCTCTAACAAACTTCAAGTTTGTCATAAGCAGACAGTTTAAGAAACAGACCTGTGAAACTCTTCCACATTTTCTTTCTCTGCAAATGTTCTCCAACTCTTTTCAGGGTACTCTAGGTGCCCAAACCTTCTTTCCGAGATCTGCTGGCTTAATCAAATCATTGAGGCAGGGAATAAAAAATGGAAAACCACTCTTCTCATTTGTAGTCATAAAAAATTCCTGCTAATGACTGAGAGGAACATCTATCCTGTGAACATCTCAGTGTGCAAAGTTTACAGTTTCTCCTCACTGTGAGTTCAGTTAAAGGTGCTTGAAAATATGATTGATTGATGTTCATTCTCTTGCATAAACTACCCCTATTAGAGCAGAAGGTTCTTTGACATCCTTTAAAAATGTAAATCCTACTTGTCAATTTCGTAAGCTTTGCATAAGTGTTCTGCATGTAGATGTGCAGTTTTAATAGCAGACATGTGTGTATTTTTGTTTTAGTAGACTGAAGAAGTCACCCAGTAAAGTGTTGGCTGATTCTGATGATGATGACGATGATGATTTCAGCACGGATGGTGATAGTCTTTGTGAAGTACCTTCAGGAAATAACTTTTCAAAAGATGATGACACGAAAATCTAAATAAGTATTGAGTCTGTGATTCCTTGAAAAGTACTGGAAGAATAATATAAATTATCAAGCAACTGGATATTCTAGAAGCCAAATGACGTAAAGGGATTTAAGAGTTGGGAATACAATGTTTCCATCCATACTGTGCCATTTTCTTATTTAGATCTCCTTTGTTTATTATAGAGAAGAGGATTGCGTTATAAAACAGCTATAAAACATGGATATAGATGTATAACTGCTACTGAATACATGAGGACATTGTTTCACGTTGGAAGTGGGTTTTTGCTAAAATTCTTTTTAAGTAAAAAGCCGTTTGAACGTAATTCAGAATTAGTTTGTAGTTACTAAAAGCTTTTCCCTAAAATTAAGGAAACCACAGAAGATTATTTAATAATTGTAAGTAGGGGGAAATGGTGTATAAAATGTAAATATTTTAAACCTGATTTTTTTATTGACTAGTACTATTTTGTAAAGTTTCAAATATTATATGAATCAGCTTCATATGTAAAGTACTTAAATTTATACTGAATGCTATATTTGGGTTTTAACTAATAAGAAAACAAATGAACGTGAATACTTTTGTGCATTACAGGGAGCAGATTCACAGTTCCTGAGCCAGGAAGTACATTCCCATTTTAAGAGTGCAAGTTTTATTGTAGGTATTCTGTATATTAGAGATCAACTGTTAATCCTGCCTGTTGACTTTAAAAGGGCCATCATACCTGCACGATGAGTGAGGCTTGCCTACAGCTTTCCTCTAAGCTTCATTTGGGAAGCTTTCTGGTCTTAGGAGGGAAGGGTAAGAATGAGGTCAGTTGCTACATGGCATCTTTCATTTCCTGAAATGGACTCCATACTGCTAGGGGCAGAACATTGTAAGCCTGCTCATTTGAAGGCGTAAGGACAGGCTTATCTTAAAGTCTCTAAGGAGTTCCAGTAAAATTACTTGTGGTCTTTGAATTAAGTACATGCTTAAATCTATTCTTTAATTGATCTCAAAATGTTATGCACCTAGCCAAGAAATTGCGCCAAGGAAACACAAAGCACATAATCTGATATTTCTTTCTATCATGTTCTTGAGCATCTATTTGTGATGTATTGTAATGTATTGCAATGTATTGTCAAATATGCAGATATATGTTAGTATTTTGGTTTACAGAAGTATCTGCATTTTGGGTGATCCATCTGTTCAACAAACTTTGCAGGAAATTTAAAAGAAAAAAAAAATCGCAGATTTTATTTTAAAAGCATTTTCCATCTTGCTAAAAATATTTGTTTGCCATTTATATTACACCAGACTGTTTTTGCTCCTTTGCAAATCTAGAATTCTAAGGAAAGGGCACTACTACATAATTTTGTTAATAAACCATAGTTAAGTCCTGTCTGATTATTAGTATTTGTCCCCAGTTATAGGTTAGTGAGCACTTCTTCACTGAATGGACCAAATAATTGTGTAATTGTAAAAATAGATTAAACTGGAGTTGCTGGGAGCTTCCATTACTCCCACAAAGGCATATGCTGAAGAGAACAAATCTAACAGTTCTGAAAGTGAGGCTGATAGACTTAGTTAAGGCAAAAGTCCTGACAATGGCAGTATCCATTTTCATACGATTACATGAAATGAAACTCCTGCCTGCGGGTTCAGAAATATATTCATGCATAGCAGATTACAGACTCTTTTGCCATGTAATTCCCTTCAACTTTTTGATTTTGATGGTTTGAGATATATGGGAAATAATATGAACAGCATAGTTGTAATACTCTGTGAATTTTGTATATCTTTTCGAGAGCATACATAGTATAATTTTTTGCAGTACTAGCTTTACTATTTTGACAACATAGAAACTGACTTTCCTCCAAGATCTGCACTATACTGTACTGACAATCATCACATAACCTGCTGTGATTTATTTTTTGTTGTTTCATTTGCATGTTTATGTAGGCTTAACTTTAAACAACTGATTCCAATCTCCAGTTCATAGATGACTATTATTTCAAACCACTGGAAGAAAATCACTTAATATTGCATCTACCTCCAGTTACACTAAACTGTAAAAAAAAAAAATCACTTAAAATAAATGGTCACTCAGCTCTTTCAGTTCTACTTTGTATGTGCACTTAGCTTAATATGACAATTGAATTTTATATGGAAGATGCTTGTATTTAAAATATAACAAGAAAATAATTATCTGGGAAATACTGATGATGTAAACAAGTTTCTGCATTTTCTTCTTTTTGGATAGCTACTTTCTTTGTAACTTGTAAAGCAGGTGGCAAGTGTAAATATCTAGATGACTTTTCTCATTTGAACTTATAATAAGTTAGAAGGAGGGGACGCATTGTTGTGGACTCTTAGTGGAGTGATCCTGCTTATTAGACCTCCCTCCCCCCCATCTTCATAGAAAGAACTAGTCTTTAGTTTGTTCATTTAGACTTGGAAATGGCATTTGCTCATTAGAGTTCTCAAATGATATGACTAAAATCAAAGAAAATCTTAAGATGTTTAAAAGGGTATTTCAACTCATTCACAAAACAGTTGATAGCTCTGTTTCTTGATGCATGCTGACTATGGTGAGTGTAGGGTCTAGGTCTTGATTGCCACAAAAAACCCACTGATAATAGTTTAAGCATGTCTGATTTGTGTACTCCATCTCATGGCAGTTTTTGATCAAAACTCATCCTAAGGTTTAGTTTAGAAAAATTTTCCCGATGTTTCCGTGTCATCATCATGGGACAAACAGTCACATGCTAGATCATTTTTGATTTCTTGGTTTCTTGAGCCTACTTTTGTAGACAGGAGAATACAAGTTCATTTCTACAAGAGTGTTTTGAAGTTTTAAATCGCTAACATTTGGCAAGTGCTCCAAGATCTTTCAATGGCAATTGCTATACATTGCAAAATATGTAAATTTAAAACCAAACAAGTGAACAAAATCCTCCTGTCCTCCATAGACTCCTCATTCACCGTCCAAGTAATAAAATTAAGGATATTCTTCACATATAATGGATTTTAATGCCCTTGAGTTTGGAAGGCATCTCTTTTCATAAAACCATTAAGGTCTTTCAGACATCATATGCCTTTTTAGTGCATGGAGAAAGAAAAAGGAAAAGCCGTCATCTTGCTGTCTGCTGTACCTGCTTCTCTGCCCTGCACTTTAAGGAAAACCCTATATTATGCAAATACTTTTTTTATTGCTCGATCACCAGGCAGGTTTTTCCCCCATGATGTAATCTCTTGGCGATGAGACTATAACTTGTTGGTTAATCTGCCTATTCCTCTGATTTATCCTCATTCTTCTCAACTTAATTTTTTCCTTTTTCCTAATTAAATAATCTGTTCTGATTTATAGCTGATTTTCTAAACTATTCCAGAAGCCATGTGCATTCCTCATTTTTTTACAGACCAGCTGTGTGCTTTGCTGAGTGAGCTACACAGTGCAATAGCTTCAGCTTTTAGGTTTTTTCTGGATCACGCAGCATATTTCAGTAATTAAACATTGATGCTTTTAGCTTACTGGAGCATCCTATGCTATGAGTAGAGCTATGCATTTCAGCTGCTTAATTTGTAACAACTGCAGTTATCAAGTAACATTGCAAAATGTTCAAAGACTTGGCTTTGAGCAACATTCTTTAGAGATTGCCAGGGTTTATAACACATTTAATTTGTTCTTTTTTATGTAAGGTGCTTATTAGTCATATATTTAACCCTCTGACCCTACTATGTTATAGTGGGGATAATTTCATTATTTCAAAATTTGTGAGTGCTGGGCTATTG
Organism: Anarhynchus alexandrinus; assembly: GCA_008711295.1. Classification (NCBI taxonomy): domain Eukaryota; kingdom Metazoa; phylum Chordata; class Aves; order Charadriiformes; family Charadriidae; genus Anarhynchus; species Anarhynchus alexandrinus. Next base: position 8,270,567 of record VUYV01000008.1, on the reverse strand, counting down.
AGAAAAAGATATTGAAATGAATAAAAGGGGATTTTGTATTACAGGTTTTTCTTTTAACATGTAAGAAAGGAAAGACCTAATAAGAAGTGCAGTAGTGAATTGGGCTCACCTACCTCAGTAGAAGTGTGTTAGACCTTTAATGGTTAGTACCAGTGAATCTCATGTGAGGTTAGCAGAGAGTGTATGTTTTGTGTAAGAGGGAACATTTGATCTTTTCTCCACTTCTAATAACAATTTGCTGTTTTAATTGGATCCTGAAGCTTCATGCCATTAGCAGAACAGCAGGCAATAAAAAAATTACATTCTGAGCACAGGTGGATGATGAAAGTTTAAGCTCTCCATGTTGCCAATAGGAAGACTGTAGGAACACTTCTGTGTGAGTGCAGAGAAGGGACTCATTACAGGTGACTTGAGTTTTTCTGTGCTTACTGTGTACTTTTGCTTCTTCAGCAGAATAGGCTTTCTGAACAACACTTTATATATTAGGTTACAAAGCTATTTTCACTGTTTTCAAGCAGTCCTTTTACTTTGGTTGCATGCAGTCTGGCTAGGATGAAACCTACCAAAGGCATAATGTGAAGTAAGAGAAAATAAAGGCGTCTTGTAAGAAAGACCAATGCAGGATCCAGTTCTGATTCATTTGATTTTGACCACCTCTTCACTCCTCTCAAAGAGCCTGGCACTGAATGTTGCTTAAGCCATCTTAAACCTACAGATATCTAACTTGAGCTGGGCTGGATGTAAGATTTTATTTCCAGGGAAAGACTGTAAAGGTTCAAGATCAGGATGGTAGGGAACACATTAAAGTAGTGCTAGGAAATGCCTATTTCCTGGATGCATTTGCAGCAAAGATTCTCAAGAGAGTCCAGCTGAGACAAATGATAGTGCTGAAAAAGGAGCAGCATATGTTTCTGATATTTCTGTGGATGCACTGTTAATGGAGACTGATTAGCTGCATACCCCTGTGCATCACAGGTAGTTCTGTTTCTGTTTTGTAGAAATGCTTTCAGCATCTTCAAATCTTGGATACCCAAGTGCCTGCCAGTATCAGAAACATCTATTTTGTGTGACTCACTTTTTATCTTATCTTTTTTCCAGAAAGAAATTGTGTGTGTAGTTCTGTGTTTTCCCTTGGATTTGGCTTTTTGTCAAAGATGTGTTTATTCTGTGGGTTTTTTGTGAGAGAGAAAGAAAACATTGCTTCCCTTGGAGTGGAAAGGGAGATGAGGCTGTTTGGGACTTGTCCCTGGGAAAACTCAGTCTGTGCCAGAAATGAAGTTTACTTTTCTAGAAAGCAGTTCCACTCAGTTCCACTGAGAAGTTCACCTCTCACACCCACAGAGCTGGCTATTCTCAGCCCAGCCTGGCCTTTATTTTCCTAGGAGATAAAGAATGGGACCTGGAAATTGACTTGCCTGAGGCTGCCAGCATGTGTATTTCTGTGCTACAGATGAGATTGAGATTGGTATACTTTTAATTTTGTTCTTCAAGTCTTTTGGTTAAAGTACAGCAGATACTATTTAAGGAAAAAGGACTCATTGGGTATTTGTGACTAGACCATGCAAGAGCAACTTCGTCTGCACACACACACTCTCTGAAGGCAGAGAGAGATGGGTGTGCATCGCTGCAAGTGCTGTACCAGGTGATTTGGTGCCTCCCTGAAAACATAATCCTGACTGTTTAAAATTGATACACAAATTTAGTACCTACGGTTACACTGTGGTCACTGTAAATCCTTCCCACCTTCATCTGAGTTCTGGCATTTTCTTGGATATCTGCTGTGTAAAAGAGCTTTTTGACAGAATCCCAACAAGCCTCTTAACTTGTCTTTTAAACACTTTATCAAAAGGAAAACAAAGGAAGCTGAACCATCCAGAGAAGATGTGGTAGTCTAATAGTTGGAAGTAGAGCACTGGGAACCAGGGGTCATCTGGTTTCTAATCCATTTGAGCTGCTGCTTCAGTCCTTCACCTCCTCGTACTTTTGTCAACATGCCTAGAAAAAGGAGCACAAAACTAGACCTTGAAAACTTGATACTGTGTCTGCTGTTGAAACTTCCTGGATAAAAATGTTAAGAGGAACTGCTGAGGATCTGATTTTTCAGTGAATCTGATTTTTCAGCATATCTGCTTTCTGGGCTGTGTTTAGCCCGTTGCCCTCCAGTATGGGATATGTTGCAGTGCTTTCCAAGTGGGGAGCTGTTTTACCTGCCACACATCTGAGACTGAACGTCTTGTGCTGGTTCTGCAGTAACCAGCAAGCTCTGTAGAGTGTCTTTGCTGCAGAATGACCATCTTAAGGCTAGATTTCCTTGCTTTACGGGGAGCTTCAAATTTGTTTTTCTTCAAATAAGAAAATGGTTTATTGTGTAACAGGTAGAATGGCTATGAAAAGAGGGAAGGAAAAAAGTAAGTCCAATAAAACCATGTAAAAGCTGTAACATCAGCCAACCAAAAAAAGGAAGCTTCCTGAATCAGGCCGTGTTTACTTTAAACACAGCTCAATGTGCCTTGCTATTTCAGTACATATTGTGTGTGGTATCCAGCTATTTTGAAGATAAGATCAAATTCACAATTCAGATCAAAATGTCTCTCCCCACTGTGAACTTCTTGAGCATTACTAAGAGTCACAATGGAAGACCATGGTCTGTGTGGTGCTGTATGTGATACCGCACAAGGATAAATATTTGTCTGGATGTCCAAGGGCAGTCTGAGCCTCCTGTAGAGCACAAAATAGTTAATCTCTTCGGTTTGCCTGGCATCCTTTGGCTAGGAAACTTTTTCAGATGTACTGAATTTAATAAGCATTGTGGAATAAGCAGAGAAGAGAAAAGAATGAGTAAGAAATAGGGGCACTACAGCTGCTACCCATATGAGGGGAAAGGAATCTTTGTAGGTGTGCACACGATGTGTGTGCATGTACAGCGCTGGTCATAATGAATATGGAGTGGGGGTGGCAGAAGGAAAACTGCAGTCTACTTACCAGCCTCCTTTTGTCTTCGGCCCTTACTGCTGTTGCTGGCTTCCCTACTGAGAAAATGAGCTATAGTGGCATTAGGAAACTCCTACTCAGTAAGCTAGTCCTTCATATTCATGGCAGAGGAAAGGTTGCTGAAAGCTTGTACGTATATAACAAACCACCTCAAAATGCTCACAAACTCATCTGTTTGTTTTAAAAATGAAACAGGTTCCATTTAAAGACATGTATGTCAGCAAGTATATGTTTGCAATAGGACCCATGAAAGTATTTTTTCAAAGACAAAACTGGATTTTCATCAGACCTGTTGCCCTGTGACAACTACCATGAAGCAAGCCCCAGCACCGTGCCTGCTGGGTCAGCTACTGCCTGCGCGTAGCCCTACAGAGGTGCAGGTCAGTATCTCATTTGCACTACGCTGTGGTGTGCTTTCTAACATGGTATCTGGGTGATGGTCTCTCTTGTGCTTCCCAGCTGTGGTCCTTCCTTCATCAGTGACAAGTGCAGACGCTATGCTGGAAGACCCAGGGCATGGCATTAAATGCACCAGGGCAGAGAAGAATTGAGGAGTCCTGACCACCAGATGTTTGAAAAACATAGTTAACATTAGCTTATTCACAGCAAACGCAGGTTCCCAGGTGCTGACAGAAAGGTCTGGCTGTTTGATAGGTGGCGGTTGGGACATTTTGCTTTTTTGGACAAGTTTGGAGTTTCCGGGGATTTTATTTTGTCATTTCTTTTGGTCGGAGCAAAAAAAAGAACAAAACTGAGCCTGGAGAGGTTTCTCTCCTGGTTGTATTCTCTAGATGTCTGTTGGGTCTTCTCTCTCTTGTGGGTGAAATCTTGACTAGATGTATGGGATTTTATTTTACTTATGTTTTTAACTTGTGTCCACAATTAAAGTGAGAGGCAGGCAGTATCTGCAGTCTGCTGTGGTGATGTTGCCAGGCTGGTAGTACAGGAAATGTCATGACGCAGTGTGGGCATGACATTAAACACCTATCTTTCAGTTTATTTGAGCAAAATAATGGGCTTTTTGTACTCGTGCCATTACGGCTTATCTAGCCTCTTGTTGCAATGTGTTTGTATTCACCTGGAGGGCTTTTACTGTAAAGCTTCACAGTGCTGTTTCCAGGAAAAGCAGGTGCTTATGACTCAAAGTGGGATGACACAAGCCTCAGGAGCCTGTGTATAAACTGCAGCATCTGTAGATGTCAATGTGCCACCGAAGGAATGACGTTAGCAGGAGCCTGTGAATAAACTGCAGCATCTGTAGATGTCAATGTGCCACCGAAGGAATGACGTTAGCAGCTGCATCTGCAGGGCAGTGCAGGTCGCAGGAGGGAATTGAATACCTAGAAACTCAGTGGGGCGGGGAGTCATGGTGTCAAGTTTACCACCAGCGTGTGGGATGAGTAACTCCTGGATAGAGTAGGTCTCCACACTGAGTGATTAAATAGACCTGTACCTCCAATACCTGCCAAGCCTACAGCATCAGCTATCAGGTAACTGAGCTTTGATTTTTACAAATTTAGAAGTAATAGGGAGGGAAAAAGGGAGATTGATACTCATGAACTTTGCTGCTCCTCTGAAACTCTTCTGTGCTTAGCAGAGCTTGACATTTATGCATCTTGAGAAAAATGGGCAAAAAAAAAAAAAGGCCACAAAAAGGGAAAGCTGGTGCAAGTTTTCTAGAGAGAGAAGGATTATTTTTCCACGGAGAAGACGTCTGAAAGTCTTGAACGTGGAAACTGCAGTCATGACTAAGATGCCTCAGACAAGTCATTCTCCCCAGAGGTGCCCGGGGAGCGTGCCCGCAGGTGGCAGCAGAGAGCGGCAGTACTGGTGGCCACAGCCCTGGGGGTGCCTCTGCCTTTGTCTCAATAGTCCTCCTGTAAACCGGGGTCTTAATCCCATTTTGCAGGTATGTTTTAATACATCGTGAATTATGTTTAATGACACGGTGCCCTATGTATACCATGACTCTGCATTTTGCTAAAATACAGGGTTTTGTTGCAAAGAATCTCACGCTTATATCCATGAAGCTGGTGATGCCTTCCCATGGGGGTGATAAATTGCCCAGTGGCACTACTGCCTTATTTTGTTGTTGGAATCCTTCAACATAGTGAGGATGGCAAAATTTGTCCCTCTGCACTGCTAAGCAGACAGGGAGTCCTGCTGCGGCTGTCATTGCAGCTGAGGGATTGCACCTTCCCTGTTGACTTATGTTAGTTATGCCCTAATAGTGCACATTTTGTCTTGTTTTCCCAGGCAGCAACTGGTGTGGAGCCAATCATGATGCTCCCTCAGCAAAGAGGGTTCATATATCAACCAACCTAAAAGGGAGATTGACAAGCTAAAGGGTATCTCGAAGCTTTGGAATCTTGAGATTGAGCTAAGGCCAGAGAACAAGTTTCTTGCAAGATGGGGGAAATTATTTAATCCTCCTTGGATATCAGTTCTCCAACGATGAAATACAATACAGAATGACCAGGTTGCCAATCAAGAAGTAGTCGGTACAGAAAGTGACCTGCTGCTCAACAAAGATCCTTTTCAGTATAGAAACACAGTCAAATAGCATTCAAGATGTTAAAGTACATGAAGTGACTAATGTGAGAAGGGGTATGGTGCTTTCCTATAAAAGTACTGCTGCTGTAAGAAGTATTCAGATACTATTGCATGACTCTGAGAGGACAAAAAACTGAGTGGTTCTGACTCTAGAGAAATTAATTTATGAAGGACAGAAAGAGCATAGATAACATCTACTCTTTACCATTTTGTAACACTGTAACAAGGAGACAATCACTGGAATGGAGCAAGAAGAATCAAAATTGGTACTTTTTTATACAGTGTTATTAAACATGCTGGTGCTGATTGTGATAATTTAGCAAGAAACAAAAGTTCATAGCTGGTAAGAATACCCATTATTCATGAAAATGTGTCAGCAGGAGTTACTAAACCTATAGTTCAGGAAGTAAGCCAGTCTGTAATGGTTAGAAATCCAGGGAGATGTTTGGAGGGAGTGGGAGGATAATTAACATCTGTCTCCAGTGAAGTTCTTACATATCTTTCTGAAACAGGAAATCCTGGCCACTGACAGAGAAGATAGATAGCAGCTCTGATGCGGTCTGGGCATTTGCACTACTCTGCATAATACTGAGTGATGATCTGGGATGCAATATGAGGTAGTTCGTGACTATGGCTCAACTGTGACTTAACAGAAAGAATTTATCAGAAACCAAGTTGTCTTTTGCCTCAGCATTTTAACATATTCTCAAACAAATGATTTTCAATACCACTTTAGACATGGGTTCATTCCACCTAACTTCAGGCGCTGACCTAGGAAGATGTCAGCAGTGTAAGAAAAGTATAAGCAGGTATGTTCATGCTTTCATTAGGGGACTGGAGTGTTTGCACTTCTTGTTGGGATCTTTCTCAGAAGTTTCTGTTTTTTTTCATCTGACTTGATAAGATCCTAGTATCTCTGTCTTTCACTGAAACATCTGTTTGATGTTTGCTTACTGGAATATGAATCAACACTAGTGGCCAGCCCAGTTGCAAAGATACTGTTTGTGACACGCAGAATATGACATCTGCTGACTAGCGAGTTTTGAGCAGTCACCATTTCACAGTGCGGACCCTAAGAGTTCCTCTGCTTTTCCAGAATTCACACAAAACAGAATGAACTGTGGTGAAATGTGTGTGGTTTATTTACTGGTGGTCTACACTAGCCACGTCAACAGGAATCTATAAAATTTAACAGGTTAACAAGACCACAATTTCTACTTGAACAGGTTCCCCACTTTGTATAACCAAGGTCTGTACAAAGTCATGCTGTTCTAGCCAAAGGGAAACCTCAGAACTTCTACACAGGGAAAACCTAATCTTTTTGGAAGGTTTTACGTTAAAATGATCAGATGGTATTTACCAAAAGACAGCTAAAAAGTCAGCCAAAGCAATTGTAAGTGTCTAGACCATATGTGGCTACAGAAACAGCGGAATTCAAGTTATATCTACATAACAGGGTAAGTCAATGAATTATATACCTTTGTGTTGCTGATGCAAAGTGGTTGCTGGTACCCAAACGTGCTAACTTAAAGGTAGCTAAGGAATCTCACCTCTATGCTGTAGCTATTTATGGTACTGTCAGCAAAGATCAATCTAACCCCAGGCTGAAAACTTTCCAGAGAATTTGATGGGATGTGTGGAAACTACGCCAAACACCTGCGGTATTAATAGAAAACTAATAAACATCATCAGCCACAAAAGGTTAAAAACTGAAGAAATTGTATAGGTTCTGTAGATGGGACAAACAAACAAAAGACATTTGAACTATGCCAGCAGTGCTATTTTGGCAATATACAAACAGATTCCAAAGAATCTTAAAACTATGTGGTTGACAATATGCACTCAAGAAAACTGTGGACGTGAGCCAGTAGCAACGATGCAAAAAACCCCCACTTTATTTCAGGTATCCTGAATGCTGATGTTCATCTGTATGTGTGTTTGTGTAGTTGTCCTGTGCTGCAAAAATCCCACCTAGAGATGTGGAAGCTACTGTTAGGTTCCCATCAGGAACTTCAGCCAAATACCCAGATATGTTTCAACTCATTATTTTTCTAGATCCTTCTATTGCTGTCAGAGAATCACCTTTATACAGAAATTATTCCAAATCTGAGGGTGAGATCCTGTTCATAGTTACAGCAGATATATGCAAAAAAGGCATACCCTTAAACAGGAAGATTTGGCCAACTGGGTAGGACCCAGAAAATACATCTAAGTATTTTCTCTTTCTTGTTAATTCATCAAAATATTCAACATGTATATTAACCCAGGAGAATGCCAAAATTAATAGAGACTCCATAACTCCAGTCATATGAGAAGTGGAAAATGTACCAAAACTCTTTTTAAGAGCTTGTTAGCCTGTCTGCTGTCAGAATATTTTGGAGTCCTTTTCATTCTAATGCTTTACCAAAAGTACACTGTGTATCATAGGACAGTGGATTGATTCTAAAGTGTTCATTACTCCCCCAAACAGTTTACTCAAATAAAACGAGCTAGAAAAAATGAACAACCATCAGGTGTTTTCAATGTATCCAGTGCATGCTATTAATGTATTAATATATTATAGCCTCTCTGCAATGTCTGTAGAAATTACTAGGAATTTTGCTTTTGATTTTAGAGGGAGGAGGATTGAGCCTTTTGTTACTATATTAATCATTTGGTAAATATTTCTCTAAAAGGTAGGCAGCTAGAAATTTCCAGGGGCAGAGTGATGGTCTAATATCCTGTTTTCAATAGTGGCCAATTCCCAGGGCCCCATAGGAAGGCAAATCCCCTCCTTTCCTTCCCCCCATGTCTAGTGTCAGTGGTGTCACAGGAGATTGCTGTCTCTCTCTCATCATTGCTAGCCATGGGGTAAACCCGACTGATAGCTCTGGCTGATTTCATGCTAGCTAGCTCACCATTTTGTCTGACCCAAACCTGATCCTGTATACATATCTGTATGTATATCTTCCTTCAATGCTAGTAACTTCTTCGTTCAGTGACCTGCAGCAACAATGGATCTCCAGGTTAATTATAAAAAGCAATGAGATATTTCCTTTGCACTACTTTAATTCTATTAACCCACATTAATATCCAGAGCACCTCCGTTTACTTTTCAGTTATCAGACAGATGCTAGTAGAAATGAGAGCAGAAGTAGGGCAATTGTCTTAGTGATTTTTTTGTGTGTCTTTCTGTTCTTATTCTGCAGCAGGGAGATTAGGTGTTCCAGACAGGTCTGTTTTAAGCATTCATTGCTATCCATACCTCTCATATCTATTTTCTTTGCTTGCATTAGAAGAACACTGCAGTTCTAAAATCAGCAAGATTGAGTTGTACTCATTAAAAGACATGGTTAATCAACTGTCATGCATGTGACTGTGTATGTGTGCATTTAAAAAAAGCTTTACGAGCTATACTTAGATGAAGCTAATAGGAAAAGAATGCCCCTTGCAGAAGCTACATTTTGGGATAACTACAGCAGCCCTATAGTGCTTACTTTACATGCTGAAATACTTATGAAAAAAACAAACCTGCAACAGGGAAGAATTTAAATACATCTCTTGAGATGTGCCATTTCTGTTTCCCCTTGCCAGGTGAAGATGAGATTCTGCCCAAGCAAGCTACAGGATTATGTGCCCTATTAAGCCAACTCAAGGAGGCCTAATGGAATCCCATGTGTTACTCAGTCCAGCCACTCCAGTAGCTTTTCAAGCTTTCGGGTAACTCCTCTCAAAGGTTTCCAGAGGTGGGGATGGTGCTCTATCAACCTTTAATAAATAAACTTCTTAAAGAAGTGATCTGAGTAGGCCAGAAGTGCAGCAAGATGCCTAAGCATGGTGACATTATGAGAAAGAAGAGCAGTTAATTGTTCAGGGAAATTCGATTTACAAGTTAGTGCTAATGACACCTTTTAGAAATCTATATCTGTAAAATTAAATATATATTATTAAAATTAATTTGGGCAACTAAAGACTTCATCAACAGACATGGTGTGAAATCTTTTTACAAAGGCACGTCAGAAGCACTAGAGACAGGGCCAGGCATCTGAATAAAAAGAGTAACATAAGATGGAGTTAAGAGTGATATGAAAGAGAAACAGCCTTCCCCAAGCCTGCAAAGAGTTTGTCATAATATAGTCACTGTGCATGGCTTTCTGTGTATTTTTTTTTTTCTGCATTTCCCTTGGATTCAAGTTGTTATGTTAGGCACAGTAAATTTTAGCCATATTCTGAAATGCAGGGAAGGCAGAAGAATTTTATGGAGACTTCTGCCATACAAATCTCCTGATTGGAATAAATTTATGGAATAAGTCAAAACCCAACGAAAGTAATTGGGTCTTTCAAGTTATTTCAAGGGTCTTTTGATCAGGTACTCACTATTTTTTGTTGTGGTTTTCTCTGGAGAGAGAAACCTGATGGGAATAGTTCCACTGCAGAAACAATTAAATTTCATAGTAGAAACTTTAATTTCTGAATTATGAGTGATCTTGCAAACTGGTTTATTTCCTTTTGTAGACCAGCCTTTGTCACTCAAAAGCCACAGATCTATTTAGCTTTCACATTATCATCAAGCAGGCAGAATGTCAGGAAATCCTGCTCTACTGTCCAAGTCACTGATACCTGTTTGATCTATTTCAAAGTCTGCAATATTTCTTGAAAGTGCCTTCCTGAAATAGTTCAAATCTCTTGCTCTGCGATCAGAAGCCAGAACCATACTGCTCTCAGCTGCATTCTTGCTAACTGGATGATGCACCATATGCAGGTAAAGAAAAAAACATACTTCTTCTGGGCTGAGGCGGCCTGAAGAATGACACAGTGGAAATCTGGGGAGTGGCCATCCAGATTCACAGATAGTGTGCAACCAAATATGTAAGTGGTTAGGTGTGTGAATCCATTTCCTTCCTAGGACTGGGTCTATCGTTAGAGGGGCATTTCCCTAAGTAATACTTAGTCATTGTGGTTGAGCTATTAGTAAGTGCCCTTAACTATTCAGTCCTCCCTACATTCCCTTCTAATAACTTTACTTCAGTTAGGCCCAACAATATCTTCTGTATTGATTATAACTTTTTTCTATTATTGTAATGACTTATGCACAGAGGAAATGAGACAATTCTTAGTGACACGACAAGAAAATTTCATTATACTGTAGATACAGATAGGTCTGCTAGAATGTTTTTTGGAGCTGGAGGGACCAAAGTTTTCCTGATGAAAATCCCCTGATACCAAGAGTCAGTATGACCTGATATTTTATCATTAAAATACCTCCCCTTCCACCTTATTTTCTTTTTATATGACTTCTAACAAACTTCTTTTTAGTATGTAGGAAGAAAATAAATAATAGAACCAGATCTTCCACTTGTACTTCACAACATTTTATGCACACCTCCCTGTCCCAGCTATGTGTGCAAACAGGCAACAGGCTGGGAGAGCCATTAAGAACTGCTAAATTCCCACATACATCATTCTGAGATGGGGAACATGGAGGCACTAAACTGGATCTGACATAAGGGGGAAGCCAGACAACCAAGAACAACCAGAACCAACAACTTGTAGCATCTGTGCAGATGTTCTAGACAACTGCCTGGTTGCTTTGTTGGTTCGAAAAAGGTTCCATCATCCTCTGCCTGAAGCAGGGCTGAAGTCCACCACTTGCTATTTTTGCCCTAAAATAGGGCTGAAGCAGAATACAGTTTTTTCCCCTTTTTCCTCGTCTATGTTTCCTTTCCTGTGGAGAAATAAAGGTGAAATGTGTGTCACCTTCCCCTTTGTAAGCTAAAAGAAGTCAGTCAAATACCTGTAGTGATTGCCTGTCCTTAATGCTCTCACTCCCTGAAATATGTCCATTCCTTACACCTATAGAAGAATTTGCACTCCACAATTTATTTCTGCCTCTAAAATTTCCTTATTTGCTGCCACAATGACAGTACTGAAATCAGACTTTTGAAGGAGATCTATCCTTTGATTTTATCTCCAGGGAGTGTGATGTGATTTTAAATGCAGCTACCTAACAATGTAACTGTGGTGCTAATGGTGGGGTGTGCCTGTTTTCTACTCTCCTACCTACCTTAACCAGTTCAATTATGTGACCTGGCCAAGTCACACCCCTATGTGAACAATGCTGCTGCTCCTGCGCTGCATTATTTTTACATGACATTTATGCTGAACTGTCCTGCTTGTGTGGACTGACTAAACCAAAACCTACTGCTGAAGAATGAATGACAGGCTTCTAGCATCACACGTGTGTCTTGGGCCACATTGCTATGGGCCGTGACCCAGTTGTTAACTGAATGGGTTACTGACATGAAAGAGGAAATGGTGAAGATGAATCAAGGGGTGGTACTTTTTCTGCTGAATCAGAACTGGATTGATGCCTTATATGCTTCAGCAAAATCTGAGGTGATGCTATCTAAATCCCTAAGAATTTGTGATTGAAAAATGACAGTGCTATTTTTTCATTCATACGTGGCCGCATATTCACGATAAGTGAAACTATCCTATATTTGTCTCGATGTATTTCATATCTCTCAGTTGATTTTGGTAAAGTCAAAGCTTTTATTTTTTGTTTAATAAAATAAAAGCCATGACTGTAGCTGTGTAAACATTATGACTATATAGACACGCTAATCAAAAGCCCTCACAAATAAAGCTAAAAATACTCTTTTTCCTGAAAAACATGCCCTTCTAGGGCTTTGCAGCCTTCTTTAAAATCTTAGCAGTAATTTTTATTTCACTGTAAATTCCTTTTTAACAGTCTGAGTCTGCAAATCATAGCTATCAGGTGTAATCCTCATTTTTTTCTAACTGCTCGGTGCACAAACTGTGTGAAATACACTGACATACATATATATGCATAAAGGTACATGGCAGAATCCTGTTATTATTATCATTACCTGATTGGCTTTGATTAACTTGCTTTATGTTCCTGCCCACATATGGCTTTGAGTGACTAACTCGTTCTCTTTTGTCCTTTTTGTCTCTTCTAGAGGAAATAATAGCGCACATTGCATTGTATTATTTATTGAGCTATCTAGCATTTTGTGACTTTATTGATATATAGTTAAAAAGTACTTTGACAACCTCAACAGGAAGATGCACTTTAAATAGGAAGTAGGACAACAAATAAGAGCAGAAAACATTAAAAGAAACATTTACTGCAATTATAGCCTGTGACTCTACATTATCGGTAAAGATGGAATCAAGCTGTTGTTGCAGGTAACTCCACGAATTTCTTTTTTTATTCAACACGACCATAACTGAAAAAATCACATAAAATGGGTACTGAGGGCTTTGCAAAATAAAATGTATATTCTGCATTTCAAACTCCTGGTGTAGGAATTCCTAATTATAGATTTGTATACATGAGCAGGGGAGGCTCTGAGTTTCTGTAGTAATCCTGTATTAGCCATGTACCAAGAGTGTTAAGTGACAGCAAACAGTTCTATTGATTGGTTTGAGAAGCGATATGATGCTTGTAGCTAAACCAAGCTGGACATTCAGGTAACTGTATGTGTTATGTCGCTTCAAAAGGGTAACTATAAACGACAGTAGCTCCAAATGCAGCAAAGATGTATTTGCCAGTGAAAGATGAAATATTGGTCGAGACAAGAACTGTACAATATAATATTGGTTTATATATTGCATATAAAGGGACCTATGATTACTGAATTTGGGGCCTCAGTTTCTGATACGCATCCCCTAACAAGCTGTTTTATGACCGCTAGCAGGCTAAAATTTTCATGCTAGCTGTACTGCCCAAAAAAGAGAGCTTGAGAGTTACATGATGCTGAGCTAAGTGTGGGTCTGTAGAATACAAGGGTGAAAGCTAGCAGAAAAAAGAAACAGCTCTGAGGAAAAATAGGTGATCAAGCCTACAGGTCTTACTGAGCCTGGTTCCGAAATATTTCACATGCATCTGTCCATTTGATAAGCTGCTATAAATGGGTTTCATGCCCTAGGGATGATGAAGGCAGAATAGATTTTAATCCCCCTGGAAAGTGAAGGCTATTAGAAGTTAATTATAACACCTCATTTTTGTAGCAATACAAATGGGACTTTATAACCTTAATGACCAGAGGTGTGAGTTCTTGTTCAATTTGTAACTCTGCAATTATTCCCAAATCCCACAGGATTAATATTCCAGTTGATCAAGTGTTATTGGAACTTTTCTTCTTCCTCTGGACTCTGTCAACAGTTAGCCTGAAGATGGAGAGGAGATTCTGATGAAAAAAAAAATCAGCCTTTTATGGTGCCCACATTTAGGCAATTTGTTAAGGTAAGACCAGGCTACCCGCTCCTGCAGAAATTCTTTTATGATCTGCTGTTCTGTGAGGGCAGACCTACTTCCTACTCCATGTATCGTATCCTCTGTTGCCCATCTTGTGACCAAGTGCTTTTCATATAAAGGCCTGTTGATTCTGTGACATCCTGTTTCATTTTTCCCACAGCATAATGATCTTTGGGCCTGCTGGGAAAAAAGATTTCAGTAATGCTGGTGGTGGGGAACAAGGTAGTCTACAAAAAAATGAAGAAGGTGCCTACACTTTAAATTTCTTGCAGTTTCTGTGTAATTATATTAGCTGTTTTACAACAACTATTGCTCCAGGTATTCATACTGTAGTGTCACCTTGTAATTAACCTGCTGTGCCTTTGGATCATTGCATTCACAAAGTGCTGGCAGGTTTTGAACTGAAAGCTCAGCATCCTTGTCAGATTATGTTCTGTCACCACATTGTATATTGTCTATGAGCAGTCTGTATGACTGCATATACCTTTTGTGTAGTCTGTCCAACTGTAAAAATCATTAGAATACTGTTGTTTTACTCAAACTAATTCCCAAGCAGTGATTTACTTTCCATTCCCCCATCCTGTTTCTGTAAGCTAGTGCTATGTGCAAACTACAGACAGCATGAAATGTTCACAACAGCGTACTATGACCTTTGCAAGGAAAAAAAAGCTGTAAACTGTGGCAAATCTGTTTCAGACTGTATCAGAACCAGGGAGGTACGGTCACAGGTCCTGGCACACCGGGACAAGCTGAAACCAAGACGACTTTTCTCCCTGATCTCACAGGGAGTGAAAGAGGGAGTGACTCTATGAATTGTCACTTCTTGGCATATGTCTCACAGGAGAGCTACCAAGGAAGCAAACTCACAGTTCAAGGACCTCCTGAATCAGTAGTTGTAGACATATCTTCATGTTTTATAGCCCTCCTAGCTTGTCTTCCATGAGTTTTTCCAGCTGCTTTTTGAGAGCATTTATACTTTTTATCATCAGAGTATCCTCTGCCATAATTTAATTTTGCACATAAATGTGGTGCCTGGTTTGCTTCAAATCCATGGTTCCCAAGGGTAGAAAACAATGAAAAGCCATTCCCCATTCACTTCTGCAGTACCGGTCATGATCTTCTATGCCTCTGTTGCCCATTCCCCTCCATTTTCTTTTGTCCAAGCTGAAGATCCCAAATCTGTTCACCCTGTCTGCATCCAAAACCAATTATATGATTTTGATCTTTTTCGCAGCCCTTCTGTGTACGTCTCATATTGCTGCAATGTCTTCTCTTGAGCTTCCTTTTTCCGGCCTGGGAGTACCAGGTGTTCACTGAATACTAGCAGCTGGCTCCATAATCCCTGTAGCATATCAGAGCTTTGGGGATGGAGAAAAAGTCATTCCAAATATTGCTTTAATGCAAAGAGAGGTATTCGTTGATTATTTTTGTTTTTAATCTCACTTCTACGCGTTCATCTCAGCCTTGGCAGAGCTTAGAGATGATAAGGTATTTTCAAATGCTTACTACGCGCATAGGACCACATGGCCTACACAAGGGCTGAAGAGACTGCAGGTGGGTGCACAGCCAACTAGCAAGGCAGTAAACAAATTAGCCTCCTTACTACACTTGTGCAGCTTGCTGACTGGGGGAATTACCAAAATTCTCAAAGTTGATGCAGACCTTGCAAATTCTCCCAGAAATCTGATTATCGTGCCTTACTCTCTCATGCTCTAGTGTATGGGAAGGGAGGTCCTGTCCCATAGTGTGGCACAAGTTTAGTCTCTGTGCCTGTTCTTAGAAAAGCAGTTCTGCTTGTGTCTTGCATTGACTAGACAGCCCTGCGTACACACCTTTTTCCAGAGGTGAATGAAGTCCAGAGGGCACAACTTCTCACTAACCAGGAGAATCTTACAGGTATATGAACTCCTTCCCAGCTGAAACCGCAAAGGACACCAGCTGGCTGCATATCAGAATTTAAATTGTGACATTTTTGCTCACCAGATTCACCAGGAAAAAGTACTGACCACTCTAAGGGACCCCAGTGGGTAGGCGATGTACTTGTGAAGGAACGTGTTCATGTTCTTGAAGATAAACCTATTCTCCACCTGCACACCCACTCTGAAATGGCATTACAACCAGGAGTTAAGACAGTGGATGATTCATACGGAAATGCAATTGTTTGTAGGCACAAGACACCTTTGCACAAAAAAAATCATGTAACATGCAGCCAATCTTGAGTTGAGAGAAATCCAAATAAAAGTGGTTGTTGTATCTCGTTTGCCTTGGGCTATATTACCTTCCTCAGGTGGAGAAGAGAATAGTAGCTGGGAAAACAACAGAAAAGATGCTGAATGCTAAATGCAGACCCTTCAGTCATTCCTCTGGGCCTGGGCAATGCTTTCTTCCTCTCTTCCTCAGATCCTTGTCATGCTGATAGCTCAGTATCTCGCCCTGGGGGCCGGGAACTGAGAGGCAGAAGAGAATAGACGCATTGTACACAGAGGTGAGGCACTGATAGTTCAGTGCAGTTTCCATTTCCCCAGTGCAAATGACTTCCCTCTCTTCAGCGTTCTCCAAATCGGGAACCAGCGTGGTCGTTAACATCGTAACGGGCAAGGACATTGCATAGCCGTAACCCTCTTTCCATAGAATCGTAGAATTTGTAACTCCTTTGATTCCCGAGGAATGTACCGCTCATGACATTGCGACCAAGAGACAGCGCGGGGACGCAAATTCCGCGGGGGGCGGAACGGGGAGGGGGAAGCGGAGCCTCCTTGGGAGGCTCCGCTTCCCCCTCCCCGGCCCGCCCCCGCCGGGGCAGCCCGCGGCCATGTGCGCGGGGGCGGAGCGGCTCCGCCGGCCAAAGGCAGCCGCAGTCAGTGCCGACCGGCCCGGGCGGGGATGCTGCGCTACAGCTCGGGGCTCACCCTCACCGCCACCACCCCCCGGAGGTCGGCCGGCGGCGACGGCCGCGCCCGGCGGAAGGTGCGCGGGGCAGCGCGGAGTGTGTGTGTGTTTGCGGGGGGACGGCCGGGAGGGAGGTCGGTCCCGCGGGCGGTGGAGTGGGGCGAAGCGGCGGTTTGACACCGCGCACTCCAAGGAGTGGTGGTTTTTTTTTGGTGTTTTTTTTTTTTTTT